>APFE031753985.1:0-14579 GCA_000404065.3 Pinus taeda
GGTCACACATGGAATGTAAAGAGTTATTAGGAAGTCCAATATTCATGTAGGAACTCAAAAGTCACATAGTAGCTCAAGAGTCATGAGGGAGGTCAATATTTATAAGGGAGGTGAAAGGTCACCTCATTTGGTATAAATAAACCCCCATAGCTCAAGAAAATGAATTTTCACCTTAGCTTCTCAAGCTAGGAATAGGTGAGAAGATCGTCCTTTTGAGGAGGAAGTAGTCGCTTAACATTCCACTATTGGGGCTAGTGATGCATCATTGTAATTGTGTATCTTGGAAATTTCATTTAATGGTTTTAAAGTCTTAAAAATGGCACACTTTCATGCATATATTGTGAATGTTGTAAGATTATTATTTCATTGTTTATAGTGTATGTTTGTGTTTATAATAAGGAAAATGAACTATTTAATTACATTTAGTATACATCTTTGAATTGTTCATTTATTTATTTCATGATCGTTGTTTCTATGCGAACTACTTCACAAGATAATTAAAGATTCTTTTAGATATATGTGTGTGTGTGTCTTTATTATGATATTACTATTACTCTTCTTCTAAACACTCACTTTCTATTTTCTATCTGTGAAAGAACCTTTATTCACATTGCAATTGAGTGCTTCACAAGGCTAACTTACTTTCTTATCTCGAAATTCATACTCTCTTATGTTGTTTATTGCAGCTAAGGAAAATGTTTAAGATTATGGCAGTTAGGATTGTTTCGTAGATGGGGCTCCTACTCTAAATGGTGTAAGGTCTACTTGGGACTTCGTATCGGTGATACCCCCTATATGTTGGTGGTTTCCAAAGACAACAACATTTTGGCACTAGAAAGAGGGCCAACCTTTGTATAGTTGATAACTCAACTCATTCACATAAAGAACCTTCAGTTCAAGGTAGTAATTATGTGAGTCTGAATCCAACCCACATGTTTTAGAAAGAAGAGTCATCTCAGTAAGGTCCAAAGCATGCTTATGAAGTTACTTATGAGAAACTTTGGATGATTTTTCCTATCATCCATCAGTTTGATAGAGCTCTTACATTACTACTTGTTACGTATGCTATTCCTTATATGAAATCTTCGAAAGAGACAACCCACTGTGGTGTTATAGTTTCCTTAGTTGAGGATTTTGTTACTGCTACCCTTGATGATTTAGTTGATTCACATGAAGAACCTCATTACAAAGGGGATATTCCACTACCTATTGGGGAAAATATAGAGGGAGACAAGGAGAACTTTCATTTTTTAGGTGACAAACCGATGAGGGACAATGAACAACCAAACAATGATGGAAATTTGAATAGTAAAGAGGAAGAGTCTTTAGAATCAAATAATGAGGAAGAGAATTAAGACATGACTAAGGACCAATTGAGAACATGAAAACATGTCATCGCGAACCTAGGAAAGGACAGCAAGTCACAGTAAGTAACAAAAGGAACATATTTTGTTTACATAATGAATGAAATTAATGGACATAATTTCCACTTACCTCAAGAAGACAGGACATATCACTCGCCATAATAATCCACAACCACCATAAGCCTATGATGTAATATACACCATCAGCCTATGATTTCATTATCTTAATTAAAATATTTCACCCCTAGTGAACTATCCATTCAAACTTGTACCTATTAGACTATATGAAATCTCAGCAAGAACAATGGGAGATTCATTGAATCACATAAAGCCCATAATTTCCCTTTTTCTATAATATTGCGACAATGTTTTAGAAATTTTTCAGTCTGCAAGATGCATTAGGTATGTTGAGATATTATAGGGGTATGATTATGTTATTTCCCTTGAAAATGTGTTCAATTTCCAATATGATAGGTATATGGTAGTGGGAATAATGGTTCAGGAAGATGAAGAAACCATAGAAATAATGTATAGGCTACAACAAATCATAGAGTGAGAAATATGAAGCCATAATTGATGGAGTAGTTTCTCAATCCATAAGAGGTTTTGGTGAAGAACTAGAGTGGATTGGAAAAAAGGTATATACCAACACCCTATACATATCTCTCATCACAGAGAGATAATTTTCACATCAGGGGTGCCATGGGGTCATCTATTAGCACCACTTGAGGCTGCTAGATCACTTGAGGATTTAAAAACTAGTCAACATACCCTTCTTCCTCTGGAAGACAGTCTAACAGATGGCCACCAACATTTAAAACTCTAGTAGGCTAAATGATTCCCTTTCACATCATGACTCCATCAAATTACTTATGGAACATGCACTACAAGTAGAATGTTGTATCTGGAATGATGTTGTGTAAGCACCGAGGTTGGAAGTTGAAGAATCACTAGTAGAAGGAACAATTGTTGCAACTTCACTAGAAGTTGCAACTACTACAACTCCACCAAAATATGCAACTACTACAATCCATAAGGAGGTTGTTGCTACAACTTACAAAGCAGGAGAAATTGTTGAGTTGCAACCATAGGAAGAAGAATCCATGGGAGGTCATGATAGTGATATAGAGATCACTAGAATCCAACCTCCAACAAGGAGACTAAGGAGAATGAACAAGAGGCCTACACTTGTGGCTATACCAAAAATGAATATTATAAGGTAAAAAAAAGGAAGAGACAACACTATCTTCTATAAAAGAGGCGGAAACCCATGTTGCAACACAAGAAGAAACATGGTAGGACAAAGAAGAAGAGATACATGCTACAAAAAAAATAGATTTAGAAGAGATGCATGTTGTAGCATTGCTTGAAGAAAAAAAATTCTCCGAGGAAAGATTAAAGAAGTGTATGTGGTAACAAAGATTGAGAAAGAAGTAACCCTTGCATAAACAAAAGAACCTTTAGGGATAATTGAAGAAGATTAAGATTGTATTGAACCATAAAAAGTGGAAGGAAGGATAAAGTTAAGCCTCTACTACAAGACAATAAGAAATAGATGAAAAATGTAGGGATATTTTTCTAAAACATAAGAGAGAGGAAGGGTTACAACACTAAGTATGGAAGAAAAAATACAATAAGAAATAACAAATCCATATACCACTAGACCACTAATAAGAGCTTGTTTCCTCTTGTATTTGATGGGAAAAAGTACTTGTTATTATGTGATTTATATGGCTATCATATCCTTGCTATTTTCATCGATTATATGTTGGTTATGAGAATTATTTATAGCAATGTTGATGTATGGCTCTCATCATGTTTTGCCTAGTAAATGAATGAACAGTGAATATGTGACCTAATAGTGCGTAATGCAACTATTGTGATAAGGCATCAATTCTTCCTAATGATTCTCAAATAAGAATTAGACCCCTATGCTCATATATGTTGTTATGATCTTCAGAATGTGTATTTGTGACATGTTTGATGAAATGACTCTCATGGATAATAGGGATACATTAGGACAAGTGTAGCACCTTGGGGTGCACTGATGTTGTTTGTGAAGAAGGATGGTACTCTTAGGTTATGCATTAATTATAGGAAGTTGAAAAAGGTGGCGATTAAGAACTAGTATATGTTTCCAAGTATTGATGACTTGTTTGATCAGTTGAAAGGAGTAACAATATTCTCGAAGATTAATCTGAGATCCGGATAATTTGGTACGCATCAAGTAAGAGGAAATTTACAAGACAACCTTCTGGATGAAGTATGGGCATTATGAGTTTATTGTATTTCCATTTGGTTGAACTAATGCTCCAACTACTTTCATGTGCTTGATAAATAGTGTGTTGCATTCTTATTTGGACAAGTTTGTTGTTGTATTAATTGATGACATATTGGTATATTCTAAGAATGAAGAAGAGCATGTCGAACACTTAGCATCGGTATTGAGATTATTGAGAGTGCATCAGTTAAATGCTAAGCTCAATAAGTGCATTTTATTTTAGATAGAGGTACATTACTTTTGAAATGTTATTTCCAAGGAGGGTATAGCAGTGGATTCAGAAAAGATAAGGGCTATCATGGAATGGGAACTCCTAGAAATGTGGATGAGGTAAGATCATTAATGGGACTAGCAGGTTACTATAGGAGGTTCATCAAGAATTTCTCTTAGATTTGATATCCTATCACATCATTATAGAGGAAAGTAGGAAGTTTGAATGTACAAAATAATGTGTAGCAAGTTTTGAACAATTGAAGCAGTTGTTGATGAATGCTCTAGTGTTAAAGATTTCAGATCCAGATAAAGAGTTTGTAGTTTGCATGGAATTTAGCAAGAGGGGGTTTATTGGAGTCCTTATGCAAGAAGGATAGGTGGTATGCTATGAATCAAGGAAATTGAATGAGCATGAGAAGAATTATCCGACACATGATCTTGAGTTGGCAACGATCATTCATGCATTGAAGATGTGGAGGCATTATCTTCTTGGTAGGAGGTTTTTATTTATGAGTGATCACAGTGGGTTGAGGTACCTATTTTACGAATCGAATGATGATGCAACTAATATGATAAGGTATCAAATATTCTTAGTGATTCTCAGATAAGTATGAGGCCCCTATGCTCAGATTTGTTGTTATCACCTATAGATTGCATATTTGTGACATGTTTGACGAAATTCCTGTCATGTCTAGTAGGGGTACAATCAAGTGCTTGTTCAAATATTTACATTTGTATCAATGCCTCAATGTTATTTTTCATTCTTGAAGGTTTCATGGAGTTTTGGGAAGTGGCCTGTGTCCTGGCCTTGAAAAGGAGCCATAGAATCTAGGGATGAAAGATCAGAACTAGCTGAAAAGGACCCTATTCGCTTGCATGCCCATGTTGTGAGAGCGATTGGAGGGCCCCAGTTGCACGCATGCCCATTTCATGGGAGCGACTGAGGCTCTAGGGTAGTGAAGTGTCAATTTATTTTAGCGGTTAACCACTTAGAAGGGTTGGTTGTCTCCTATAGCTTTTGTGACATTTGCAAAAGGTCAGATTGATTGTGTTTGGTTGGTTCCACTTCCTTAACTGTACATGGGGAGTTGAATCAGATTGTAGTAGCTGCTCGTCACATGTTTACCCCAATAGACTGGTTAACTTGAATAAATGTGGGAGGAGGGTGTTACAGAATCAAAGTCCTTTTTGTATGGAGTTCATTAACATAACACTCATTCAATATCAATCCAAAGCCCCATGGAAAACAAAGGAACACACTTTCTTTTAAGAAACGGTTAAGGGTTTTGCAATAATAATACTAGATTATGTGCTAGAAGCCTTATAATATCTTTTTGTTATGCGATAATGTAAATATTCACCAGACCATACAAAATTAGTGCCATCTCTAGGATTTCATTTCTTCCCTATTCTAAATATATATTCTCTTTATGAATATAGAAAATCCCAAGAATCAGAAGGTATTTACATTACAACATATATCAAGAAAATATTTTAACTAAAACCAATAAACTCGTCCTTAGCTTCCCCAATCAACAACTTCCAAAACTAGGCTTGTCGCTCCTCTGTGAGTGAAGAGGCTTCTTCTTATCAGGAACCACACTAGGAGGAACACCTCCAAGAGAATGTTGAGCACTGCTAGCCATACAATTCCCTAGAGCTGTAACTCGAGTGCTGAGTGCAATAAATTCCTCATGAAATTCATTCAAAGAAATTTCCAAACTACTCAAAAGTTAGAGGAACTTAGCTTCTAATAATAATTGTGAAGACTAGCATTGTCTCTCATCCATGTCATCCAGTTGTTTCCTAGAAACTTTGGCAACACCTCAACCAAATCAAAAAATTTAAGAAACAAAGAACCAACATCAAGGCTTTCTGGAAGACAATGAGGTTGTTCCATTTAAGGAAAGGACCATTGAACCCGACTTGCAAAAGAACTAACAAGCTTAACCCACACCCAAAGACTAGCAAGGTAAGGCTTCCAAAGAATTTTCTGGAGTTCCACATAATCTATTATATAATTGAGACTCAAACACTACCATAAGCCATATTGAGGAAAATTTTCATATCCAACCCAAAATCCTCTAGAGGATGATGAATAGATTGATGATTGAAAGTGTAGGGTGATGAAATTAACTCCAACCCACTTCTCAGAGAAAGAAACTCCATATCCATATTGAATTCCAGTCGCTCTCACGAAATAAGAATTAAATTCTTATGCCTCATTTTGTAGATGAGAAGAAATATTTCGAGACACATAATAAGGTGGAGGGGACACTTAGAGGAAAATTTTAAAGATTGACGTCAGAAATTAATAAATATCTAGATCCCAATACCACTTATCCTTTTATCAAGAGCCATAGACCATTTAGAGTAGGAGGAAAATGCCTCATCTTCGCTTTCAAAAAATTTCCATATGTGTCAAAATTTGAATGAAAGTGAATACACCTTGGGAGTCTCGTCATGACTATGGTATATAGATGATTTTAAATTTTCGTTGATCCAAATATAATATTCCTTGGCCCAAACATAGCCTTTTTTTCCAAAATGTCTGCCACTGAATTCAAATGTCAACAAACATGGAAAAATTCCATATGCTTGAATTGAGAGGCAAGTAAGAGAATCCTTTGGAGAATAAGAGGGAAAACAAAGCTTGACTCCATCATAGCCTAGACCACCTAAAGAATTATAATCATTAAATCAATAAAGACTAGAATAATGGTAAAATTTATTTCCAAAGAAGTTTCTAGACCCTTTCGTAGAGAAAGAAACTCCATTTCATGGGAGTGACTAAGGCTCTAGAGGAGTGAAGTGTCAAGTTGTCTCAGGGGTAAATCACTTAGAAGGGTTTGGTTGTATCTTGTAGCTTTTGTGACATGTGAAAAAGGTCAGATTGATTGTGTTGGGTTAGTTCCATTTCCTTAACTGTACATGGGGAGTTGAATCAGATTGTAGTAGCCGTTCATCACATGTTTACCCCAATAGACTGGTTAACTTGAGTAAATGTGGAAGGAGGCTGTTATAGAATCGGAGAAATTTTTGTGGAGTCCTTAACATAACACCCATTCACTATCAATCCAAAGCCTCATGGTAAACAAAGGAACATGATTTTTTTTTTAAGAAACAGTTAAGGGTTTTGCATTAATAATACTAGATTATGAGCTAGAAGCCTTATAATATCTTTTTTTCTCTGACAATGTAAATATTCACCAGACCATACAAAACTAGTGTCATCTCTAGGATTTCATTTCTTCCCTATTCTAAATATATATATATTTTTATGAATATACAGAAGATCCCAAGTATCAAAAGGTATTTACATTACAACATATATCAACAAAATATTTTAACTAAAACCAATAGTCCCCTCCTTAGTTTCCCATATCAACATCGTCCAAAACTAGGCTGCTCATTCCTCTGTGAGTGAAGAGGCTTCTTTTTATCAGGAACCACACTAGGAGAAACACCTCCAAGAGAAATTTGAGCACTACTAACCATACAATTCCCTAGATTTGTAACCCGAGTGTTGAGTGCAATAACTTCCTGATGGAATTCATTCAAAGAAATTTCTAGACTACTCAGAAGTTAGAGGAACTTATCTTCTAATAATAGTTGTGAAGACTAGCATTGTCTCTCATCCATGTCATCCTGTTGCTTGCTAGAAACTTTGGCAACACGTCAATGAGACCCAAAAATTTAGGAAACAAAGAACCAACATCAAGGCTTTCTCGAAGACAATGAGATTGTTCCATTTCAGTTAAGGACCACTGAACCTGACTTGCAAAAGAACTAACAAGCTTAACCCACACCCCAAGACCAACAAGATAAGACTTCGAAATAATTTTATGGAGTTCCACATAATCTATTATATAATTGAGACTGAAACACTGCCATGAGCCATACTAAGGAAAAATTTCATATCCAACCCAAAATCCTCTCGACGATGATGAATAGACTGATGATTGAAAGTTTAGGGTGATGAAATTAACTCCAGCCCACTTCTGAGAGAAAGAAACTCCATAGCCATATTGAATTCCAGTCGCTTCGACAAAATAAGTATTAAATTTTTATGCTTCATTTTGGAGATGAGGGGAAATATTTCGAGACACATAATAAGGTGCATGGGACACCTAGAAGAAAATTTTGAAGACGAATGTCAGAAATTAATAAGTATCTAGATCCCAATACCGCTTATCCTTTTAACAAGAGTCATAGACCATTTAGAGCAGGAGGAAGATGTCCCATCCCCACTTCGAGACAAATTTCCATAAGTATCAACATTTGAATGAAAGTGAATATGCCTTGGGACTCTCGTCATGACTATGGTATATAAATGATTTTGAAATTTCTTTGATCCAAATATAATCTTCCTTGGCCCAACACGGAGCCTTTATTTTGCAAAATGTTTGCCATTGAATTCAAATGTCTTCAAACATGGAAAAAATTCCATATGGTCGAATTGAGAGGTAAGTAAGAGAATCCTTTGGAGAATAAGAGGGAAAAAAAGCTCGACTCCATCATAGAAATGACTACCTAACAAATTATAATCATTGAATCAATGAAGACTAAAATAAAGTAAAAATTAATTTCGAAAGAAGTTTCTAGACCTTCCATAGAGAAAGAAACTCCACTTGGTTGTTTGTCGCATGACCAAGACCCCATGGAAATTGTGCCACAATTTTTTCATTGGGGTTGAATAATGCCCCTCTTACTCTTGCCTCCACCATAAAGGAACATGATTATTAAAATAACAAATATGACGCATTGTGTAGGATAGTTGAATTCCATAATGATTAGTTATGCTACACTAGAAGCATCAACATTCTCCACCATGGAAACCATTCAAATTTTACTCGAAAACCTTTTTATTATCTTTAGAAAAAAATTAAACATAAAAGTTTAATTACATACCTTAACTGATATATTTCCTTTATTATGAGGTATATAATGTCATTTCCCATTCCTTTTAGCCTTAGAGTTTGATGTTTTGTTATGAGGTAACCCTTTCATGCTTTGAGGTTGTTGGTGAAGCTTCTCTTGGATCTACATGAATAAACTCAGCATGGTTTCAATTGTTTTCTGGTTTTTATAATAGACAAATAACTTAACTTGTGCATTTTATTCACATAACTTAAGAGGCATGTTTTTTCATTTGGGCTTATCTTAGTTGGTTGGGAAAAATAATTGTTGTCCTCCCCACCTAGGTTCCATTCTTGCAAGCCACATGTTGAGGTTTATTGTAATGGATTTGAGCTCTATTGTTGAGTGTGATTAGTACCTAGAGGACCAAAACATATATG
The DNA here is from genome assembly GCA_000404065.3 of Pinus taeda. NCBI lineage: Eukaryota > Viridiplantae > Streptophyta > Pinopsida > Pinales > Pinaceae > Pinus > Pinus taeda. Next base: position 9,159 of record APFE031753985.1, read on the forward strand.
TTCTTCATATGGAATATAAATATATGTCTCATAAACAGGGGATGGAAGAAAAACATATGAGACTTGTTTCGGTTTTTGAAGTCCATTACTCACATTATTAATGTTTCCATTTTATGGTGTTTTAGACATCATAATGCTCAATTCAACCAACTCTGATGATGTAAGACAACTATAAGTAATCAAAATTTGTTTTAGTATTTTTGTATATTGAAATATCTATTAATCGATCAAGTAATGAGTAATTATATTGAAACGAGTGCAAACATTATCATGTTAGCATTGTACTATCTATAGTGTATTTTGAATATATAGTGGCACAAAATGTTGGTGTATGTTTGAATCTATAGTAGTACAAAGGGTTAGCCCTTGCATACATTTAGCTATTTATGGATTTTTGCCACACTTACACTAGTATGACCACTTTGTTTTAAAGGCCAAACTTATTGGTACATAAGGTTTCCACGATATATTGTATTTTTTCCGATGTTACAAATCTCGGGGAAAGCCCTTGGATAATTTCCCTCATTTTGAAGATGATACATAGGGAAAACCCTAGATTATTAAGGCCACAAGGCTAGTCGAGAACAATGATGAAAGCCATTAGAGAAATATACTATATATGAGCTCAACGTGTCACTTGTGGGAATCGAACCTAGGTGGGGAGGATGATAGGCATTCCTCCAGCCACATGAGATAAATCCAATTGTATGTTAATGCATTAACTTTCTGCTTGGAAATTTATTTGAAATTTTTGAAAAGGGATGGAAGATGCTTTCATACTTATCTTCATTTTGGAGATTTAGTTTAACCCACAATTTGTTGTGACTATTTCTCTTTATCATATTAACTTTTCGTTTCTTTTTCTATCAAGATAACTAGAAAGTTGGATAAAGATCTCACTTTCTAACACTTAGTTTCATAAAGTCTATATGGACAAGGAAGTAGTTCTATTGTGAAACTTCCCTCTCTCTTTTTTTTTTTTTTTTTTATATATGTATGTAGAGGTTCCAAAATTGGATAGGATGAGAAAAGATCCCACTCCCACCTATATTTTATTGTATAATCCTAATAAATACATATGTGATATGAGATAGTGCAATTTCAAAATTGGTACCATGATTAGTGAAGGAAACTTGTGAAGATGAGAAATCATGATTCGCTAAAGCCAAAGAAACTTAACAAGTTCCATTTATTGCAATACTATGTTATACATTATGTTGGAAAGAAATCTAATACATCCACTTCTACTTAGAGGGTTCTAAATCATTCTCATTCTACATGGATTTATTGTCTTAATATACTCTTTACTTGAACATTCTTTGTTATCTTCCATTCATTAATTGAGTTATGCACTTTTCTTTCATATTTTTATTATTCCTCGACTAAGTATTGGGCATATTATGCATATAAAAATTCATTAATGAGGTTAATATTGTGTCAATAACATACATTAGGGGAGGCTTTATGATGGTTTTGAGTACAAATCATTATCACTAATAAAGTGAAGAGATGGATATATATGTTATCCAGAGACATCAATTTTAAGCCATAATTATATACTTCAAATGATACTATAAGAAAATGAAGAAAACGAGATAATTGATTCAAAGGCATAAGTGTAGCCTTGTCTTGAGAAGCATATTGTGTTATAAAATAGGCTATTATATTTGTTTGGCCTTTCTATAATGTAAAAACAAATAGAATATGTATCATAAAGAGAATTAAAAATAGGTCTTTGTGATTTTTTACTTAATTGTTGGTTATGGGCTAGTGCTTTCAAATATAACAGAAGAGAGACATAACTAAAATGATAAAATTGAAAAGCACATACATGAAAAACACAATTGGGTTTTGGAAAATGTGAGTGAAATACATTTATATTTTTGTTGGGAAAAATCAATTAAAATGTAAAAACCTCCCAACAGATTACGTATAAATCGTGAAGGTGCAAGATCAAAGGATATTTTTCTTGAATGAATATCACTAATTAGATGAAGATGTTAACTTTCAAAGAGAAACATTACTCAAATGCAATGTAACACTACTCATGATGCACTAATTCCTGGAATTGAATATTGAACAACTATTAAATTTCATATTTATAACTATTTCTCTTTATACTCAACATTTCTTTACACCCTTTGGACCAATAGATAGATTAAAACGTGGTGAAAATAAAGTAAATTTAGCTCTTAGAAATAATTAAACAAAATAACTTTTATAAAACTACTAAGTGAGTGATTATGAATGATAACTCTTTTAACTTTTCAATCTAACTATTTTCAAAATTTTATTTTGGTGTAGATTATATATATATATATATATTCTAATCAACGCCCATAGAAACCGAATCACTCTTATTCACACCATAGAAACTGAATAACGCAGGTAAAAAAAACTACAGCAACATAAAAAAATTATAAAATAATATCACTGACTTTAAAAGATGGTTTAATGGATGGTAATTAGAAAATTGGTTTAATGAGTAGTAATTAAAAGATTGGTTAGCGGTGAATTTGAACACAACGGTCCAAAAAAGCAATCATAAAACCCATGAACGCCTTAGTTATTATACACTCGGCCGCGCGTGAGGAATGAAGAATGTGAGGGATCGGTGGTTATATACTTTGCCTGTAGTGAATGAAGAATGAGAGGGATTGGTGGAATGAATGAAGAATGAGAGGGATCGGTGGAATGAGAGGAGGAAATTCACCAGCGAAGAGGAGGTGATCGAAGTTTTTGCAGTCCGAAAATAGCAGCAAGGCGATCTGAGTGGATTATTCATGGAGGGGGTAATTTTCTGTTCCTTTAATTTGTTTTTGTCTTTCTCTGTTTATTGCACTAGTTAACCAGGGAAACTAAGTAACCTGACAATTTTTTTCATGTTCAATCTACAGGTGGTTAAGCATGGGTGTTCTTTCTCTCTCAAGGTCTTTGATGTAAAGTTGTCTGTCTTATGCAGCGCTCCATAATTTTCTGTGTAGTGTTGTATGCATCCATGTCCTGTCTTGTGTAGTGCTGTGGTATGTTTGTAATGTGGGTTGTGTAGTGTTGTGGTATGTTTGTAGTGTTGTGGTATGGTTGTTTTGTGTCTGCTAAGTGAGAGAGAAAGTCCAAGCGAGGAGAGTATGCAGGGGTGGTTGAAGGGCCAACTTATCAATGCACTCAGAGTGAGTTGGTACCTATGGCAATATTTTCTTAAATTACTTCTAAATTCATTCCCGGCCCTTTGTTTCTGTTCTTTTCTTGATGAGTTGGAATTTTATATACAGGAGGAGCTAGAGTGACGAGTTTGGAGCTCTTTTTTAACCACCTGTTTGCACAGTTTCAACAACAAATAACAAATGAAAGATTCTTAAGAAGCAAGGTTAGTAGTAATTGCGAATGGCCTTGTTCTCCTGTGTTTCTTGGTGCAGGTTACATATATCTCTATGATATATTTACAGAACATGCCAATTGAGCTAGTTTTAGTCTGTTCACATAGAGGATGTTCACATGTGAGATATTCCATGTAAGAAGTAAGGTTTCCCATAAATATTTTAGAGTATTGACCACATTGGTTTCTCATTTCATGGCTGCGCTGCTTGTTAGAGCATTGGTCTCTCCAAACGCCCAATTGAGCTCCTCCTCTTCTCATTTCATGGCTGCGCTGTTTGTTACAACATTAGTCTCTCCAAACCCCCAATTGAGCTCCAAGCGCCCAATTGAGCTCCTCCTTTTCTCATTTCATGTCTACGTTGTTTGTTACAACATTGGTCTCTCCAGAATTAAGCTCCAATTAAGCTCCAAACGCCCAATTGAACTCCTCCTTTTCACATTTCATGCATGCGCATCCATTTTCTTTAGATGTGTTGAACACTCTACGTTCTATTACTATGCTAGATCTCACCTACAGAGAGGCACCGCCAAAAACCTTACACAGCAAAACCCTACAGAGCCAGATCAACACATTCGTGAGAAAGACCCAGCCCTTCCTTTCTGTTCATTGTGCAATTCAGAAGCGAGAGCTCGAATAAACCCCAGAAATGCCCGCTGTAAGGCTGCATAGCCTACATAGCCTACTTACAGATCCAATTCTAGACCCACAGCTACATAGCCTACTTGCAGATCCAATTCTAGACCCATAGCTACATAGCCTACTTGCAGATTAGCACGGTGAAATTACTTTTGATGGCGTTTTCTTATTCCGTTTTGAATATCACAAAAAACTAATTATGTGGACGGTTGTGATTGTTTGGGGATGCGTGCTGGAGTTTGAGGAGATGCCCTCTTTTAGTGGATAGATATTCTTGGATAGGGCTTCGAGGATTACTAATTTGCTGGTGAAATACAGCTTTTCCTAAAGGTGCAACGCCTGGTAATGATAATATAAATACTATTAATGTGTCTACTTAACGCTTATTCTAATTAAATGGCCTCTGTATAGCACGCCGAATCGGATATTATCGATAAATTGTTGTTGTTGGAGTTTTTATTTATTAGTGGTTATCCAAGTATTCAGGGATAAGTAATTTTCTATGAATTTTTTTAATATTTAAAAGTGATTATTAATTAAAATTGTTTTATTAAAATATTATTTAATTTAATTAGATTTACAGTAAGAAGACACATAGGAAACCTAAAATACCAGGACAGTAGTAGCAAGCCACATCATTAGAATTATACTCGAAGCCAAGGCTTGGGTAATGTCGAGGGCAGCGCTTGGGTAATGCCGAGCGAAGCGAGGTATGCATATAAGCATCATAAATAAATGACTACCTGCAATTGATTGACGGAAGAGTTTTCCATGGATGGTACCAGTAGTTTTAGATTTACCCAAAAAAACATCATAGCTGGTTGATCAATAAAGAGCGTGGCCCTGCGCCCAATACAGTACCAAACATACTCGAAAGTTTGCAACACCCTACAAAGGGGAATTTCCTTCCTCTCTTCTTTACGAGCAACCATTAGTGGAAGGGCCTTCATCTTCTGTGGACTTGGTTTGTGTTTATTTCTCATTCTGAGATAAAGGCTAACATATAAGTTATTTAGTATAAAAATATTAAAAAAAATACAATAAAATCTGCTTGACAAACTGTTTAGTTAAATAGGTCTTTGGTCGGAAATCCAACTCGGGATTCAGGGGAGAAAATATTTCCCTGGCCTGTGCACAAAATCATATATATACATATATGTAGCCATATAATTACTATTCTTTAATAATTAATATGAATATCATTAATAATTAATGTGAATATCATAGTGAAGCTCGTTTGTTTTTGCTAGTGAAGCTCCTTTCCTCTCTTTTAATGATTTCTTTCCATTTCGTCTGGAGCCTAACAGACTGCTCCTTTTTCAATGATTATTAAAAATATTTTTTAATATTAAATTTTATATATAAATGTTTATAATGAAATATTTGTTTAAAAGAATAATGACTAT
>APFE031753999.1:0-142706 GCA_000404065.3 Pinus taeda
TTCTGAGTGTATTAAATGGCTTAATTCCCTCCTTCAAGTAGGTTCCTTTCTGTGCCTGGGGTGCTCATCTGGTACCACCTTTCCTTGAGGGACTAGGTACGTTACCCATTCTAGATCTGTGGAGACTGAGCTAATGGATCAATTTCATGGTACTGACAGACCATGTTGATAAGAGGAGTTTTTGATATGAGAAGGTTCTAGTGGTTATACCTGCAATTTGTTTTATAAGATCTCATCGAGACAACCCCCATTCAGTGGTGATGGCTCTCTCTGCTAAGAGCAGAATCCTTTTTGTGGCAGCCTAGCTTTAGAAGCTCAATTAGGGCGGTAGTGGAGTTAGTTTGTTTTTAAGTCTCTAACATCCACATTGCGGCTTGACTAATGATCAACCCACTTCCTTTATTGGAAGAGAGTATGCTTCAGATTTTAGAGACTGCCCCCATTCAGTGGTGATGGCTCTGTTTGTTAAGAGCAGAATCCTTTTTGTGGCAGCCTAGCTTTAGAAGCTCAATTAGGGCGGTAGTGGAGTTAGTTTGTTTGTAAGTTTCTAACATCCACATTGCCGCTTGACTAATGATCAACCCACTTCCTTTATTGGAAGAGAGTATGCTTCAGATTTTACTTTAAATACATTACTGATATAAGCTCTGGATTGATGTAGACATCATTAGTCAATTGTCTTACCTCGTCCTTAGGAACTGCATACACAATATTAGTGCACCAGACTTTGGACTTCATGAGATTTCTGTGGTCTTTAGACTGTTGAATGTAGTAGCCAATCATCTCCTTTGGGCTCCAGTGCACCCCGTGCAAATTCCTCCCGTCATAATTAATTTGCTAGGCTAATTCTACCTTTAACCGTATCCAAAATCTAGAATCTCATGCACCCAAGGGGTTGCAGACAGCTCACACATATGTCAATTTCATTTCAAGATGTAGTTACAACCTTCATAACTGGACTAGGATTGTTACAAGGGCTGAAATTCATATAACCAGACAAGAGTTGCAGGCAGTTCATATGTACTTCAGATTCACTCATTATGAATGTGTAAACATAATGCACCCCACGGATAGGCAAATATAGACATTTAAATGTAATATATTCACTCATTATGAATGTGTAAACATAATGCATCCCACGGATAGGCAAATATAGACATTTAAATGTAATTGAGGGCATAGAGAAGTAGAACTTAACTGGAGGCTAGGATTGGTGGTGCAGTACATGTTACATTATTTGATTTCTACCCCACTGAACCTCTCATATGTGTGAAAATTTGCTGCAATAATTTATTTATTTCTCCTACTTATTTATGATAATTTATTTACCAATACTTAAATAAACTCAGTTGTAGACTTCACAAACTAGAACTGAAAATTAAATGGCAAGAGAAACATAACATATGAACAATCACATTGACACACTTGGTTTTGCACAATCGTCCCCAGAAAAACCCAATGTGGGAAAACTGGTGCAGCGGATCTGAGGATTCTTATTATTGGCAGTAAATATTTGAATACAATTTAGGATGCTCATCTAGCAATCCTTTACAGAGAAAATACTAGTGGAAAATCTGAGTGAGTTTTACCTCACTTCACCTGACAAAATTTTCGCTGATCCGGCACAAGACTGGCTAAGCCCGGCTATTTCTGCATTGGCTCTGCGTCACCTTCTCTGTCCTTTGTGTCAGCTCTCCCGGCTATTCCGGTAGTTTGGGCAGTTCCTGATAGTTCCGATAGTTCTGGATTCTGCGTGACAAGTAACTTTTCTACTCTGCGCTAGCCCTTTTGGCTCTGCGTCAGGATTGCATGGGCCCAGACTGGTCCAGCGTAAGCTCTCCTAGCTATTGTGCTGCCTCTCTGCAAGATCACTTCGCCTCTCTGTGCTGGCTACACAGTGCTAACACAAAGGCAACACAGTCAGTGACAGGAAGTCGAGTTTCTGCAGAGGGAATTCAAAGTTCAGTTGCTGGAAGCCAGGGTGCGAGTCTGGGAGGCAGGAAAGTCGATTTCTCAGCTAGCAGAGGATCCAGAGCAGAGAGGTAGCGTAATATCCAGGAGGGGTGACCCAGAAGCTGCCCAAGGTGATGCAGTTCTGCGTAGAGGTCACGTAGAGGGTGACACAAAGCCTCCACAACTGAAGGATCAATCATTGTTTCTGCATAATAAATAAACCCCCAGAGCTACTGCACCGGTTTTCCCGCATTGGGTTTTTCAGGGGACTATTGTATCCAAAAATAACTGTGTCTTGTGTATCTTGTTCTTTGCTCAGTTTTCTGTTTCATGTATTCAAATATTAAAGAAGTGTAGGTTGCAGAAGTAATTTGTTTCAGTATTAAGAGACTAACTTGATAATGTATATTAAAATCAAGTAGGTGAAGTAGATTCAAATTTGCTGCAGTAGGGGTTCCTTGAGGATTAGGAATTTTCACAGAGAGTGGGTTTGAGTGAATCCAAGAGGGTCGAGTTGTCAGAAGGAGATCGAGTTTGTCTGGAGGAGGCTGAGTTGCTGGCGTGTTGGGGTTTTTCCAGTGCGTATTAGTGGCAGGGTGTAGATCGAGTTGCTGGAGGGCGCAAATCTGATTGTTGGAGGCCAATTTCTTCAAAGTGGTTTCATCTGTAGGAAGATTTCCTTGAGGCTAATTTACCTAGGCTGAATTCATTTTAAGGGAGCTGAGTTGTAGGTTCCAAGTTGTATTTCTCCTTGTATCTTTGTGGGACAAAAAACCCTGATGGAGAATTGTTTGTGGGTTAATTAATTTTTGCAAATGTGTGATTGATCTCTCTAGTTTATTCATATTTTTAATTCTAGAAGCCAAACATACTAATGATTTTATTTTTTAGTGATTCAAATATTATTTGGGTAAATAAATAATAGGTTGGGGATAAATTAAATTGTTGTGTAAAATAAATCTCGCTGGTATTAGATGTTTAACACGGTATCAGAGCAGTCTAGAAGGCTCATGAAAGAGTTCTTGGACTTTGGTAAGCAGATAGGAATCAAGAAGGAGCTCACAATACATTACAACTCTCAGCATAATGGGTTTGCTGATAGAAAAAATAGGACCATGATGGAGGCAACGAGGGCAATGATCACTGATCAGGAGTTGTCTATGTATTTATGGGCGAAAGGACACCATTAGACAAATGTGTGTAGCTTTGACCGATCTCTATTAGAGTACAACTAGAACAAAAAATGGTGCCATGGGAAATGATAAACAACATTAAAATGGGTAGATTTGAGATCATGACCTCCTATCTCACGAGGGTCCAACAAGCTCGTGATGAGCTTGCAGTTGTGGGGGAATCTACGCATGATATAGAGCTCGTCAAAGTTGCTTTGAAGGGATTTGTGAACTTGTGTTCCACTTTTGTGGATGGGATTTTTGCTTGAACAACTTTGTATTTGGAGCAAACTATGGGGCGATTTCACCCAAAAGGAGATTTGGGAAAATTCATTGGTTGGAGGACAATGGAAGGGCGGTGAGGAGAAGGACGAAGTTGCTCTTGCTACACAAGTGAAAAAGGGCAAAGCAAAGGCCAAGCAGAACCAGGTTGGCGGAGCACCTTCACAAATCAAGAAGGAAAAGGACATGAGCAAAGTTAAATGCTTTGCTTGTCATGAGTTCGGGTATTTTGCTAGTCGGTCTCTTAAGAAAAATAAGGGTAAGACTGCTACGTCAACTCTTGTGCAGATGGAGGAAATGGCAGAGAAGTTCGATAAAAACTTTTCCCTACTATCTTGCCTTTCTGGAATCATCACAAGAGTTGTTTGGTTCATGGACAGTGGAGCATCTCGTCATATGACGAGATTGAATGAATTCTTCACCAACATGACCAGGGGGGCCAGAGATGTAAATGTGAAGCTTGGTGACAAGGGCAAGTATGCAGTCAAGGCCACAAGGAGTTTCGAGTTCTTGATGGACTGAGGTGACATCATGGAGGTGAATGAAGTGCTAAATGTATCAGGTTTGGAGAAGAATCTCCTTTCAGTTTCGACCATGGAAGACAGAGGATTAGAGGTCAACTTTACGGGAGGTGAAGTCACTGTTGGGCCAAAAGGGACCAATCTCAGCAAGAAGTGAGTGATCAGTAGGAGTGAGAGAGATCTCTATTTGTTGCGAGGACAACTGATGAAGGCTCTCATCCATGAAAGTGACAATAAGGGCAAGATTTGGCATAGTAGGATGGGACACCTACACTACAAAGATCTTATGATGATGCAGAGGATGGTTACAAGTTTTCCAAAGATTTGGGTGGAGGGGGACGGAGTGTGTAAAGGGTGTGTGCTTGGAAAGCAAGCTAAGAATGCATATCCTCATAGTGAGACTAGGTTTAAGGTTATGCTAGACTTGGTGCATTCTGATATTTGTGGTCCTATGTTTGTGACATCGATCACATGATCTATATTTTGTGATGTTCATAGCTGATTATTCTAGGAAGACTTGGATCTACTTTCGAAAGACCAAGGATGACGTCTTTAATCAGTTTTAGGAGTTCAAGGCTCTTTTAGAGAACCAAATAGGAACGAAGTTTAAGGTGATGAGATCAGATAATGTGGGTGAGTAAACCTCCAATGAGTTCATGGACTTTTGTAGGTAGGCAGGAATCAAGAAGGAGCTCACGGTACCTTACAACTCTCAACATAATGGGCTTGCCGTGAGGAAAAATAGGACCATCATGGAGGCAACGAGGGCAATGATCTATGATCAGGAGTTGTCTATGTTTTTATGGGTAGGGGCCTGCAATACAATTGTGTGTGTGTAGAATAAGAGTCCACAAGGTGTTGGCGGACGTGACTCTTAAGGAGTTGTTTATAGGAGTGAAACTCGATATGAGTCATTTTCCATATTCGGTAGCCCAATTTATGTTTATGTTCTGAGAAGAGGACTAAGCTGGAGCCTTTATCTAAGAGGGGTGTGTTTATTAGTTATAGTGAGGTCTCAAAGGCCTACAAATTCTTCATTCTTGGATAGAGAAAGGTGATCTTGAGTCGGGATGTCAGATTTGATGAGGAAAAGACCCTCAGGAAATCTCGTGAGCGAGAGCCAACAATGGTAGAGGAGAAGGAGCAAGTGGCTCCTAAGGCTGAGCAGGGACCAACAACACCAACAGGGACACAACCAACAGATTCAGAGGATGGGTTAGATATTCTCTTTACTACTAGGAGGAGGCCTAGATGGGCTGAACAAACATCAAGAGATGCAAAACAACATGTGTAGGCTCCTAGCAACACTTTCAGGCAGAGTAGATCACCAACCAGAGATTTTGGTTATTTGCCACTATCAAGCAACGTTTAAGAGTCTTAGGCATCCACTTTTGAGGATGCCATAGGCGAGTAGGTCTGGAGAGATGCCATGATAGAGGAGTATAGCTCCATCACGAGCAATGATGTTCGGGATGTAGTGCCAAGACTGGAAGGGAAGTGTGTGGTCACTTCTCGATTCATTTACAAGATCAAACATGCTACATATGGCAGTATCGAGAAGTATAAAGCAAGGTTGGTGGCGAGAGGGTTCTCCTAGAAGGAGGGTGTGGATTATGAGGAGACATTCACACCCATCACCAAATATACATATATTAGAGCAGTTCTATCCATTGCTTCAGAGATGGGCCAGAGGATATATCAGATGGATGTGAAGGCTGCTTTCCTCAATGGAGTGATTGAGGAGGAGGTGTATATTGAGCAACCTCATGGTTTTAAGGTGCATGGGAGAGATTCCCCTGTATGCAAGTTGAAGAAGGCCCTTTATAGGCTGTAGCAAGCTCTGTGCGCATGGTATGCCAGGATTGATGGATATCTTCTTGGTTTGGGCTTCACCAAGAGTGAGGCGGATCCCAACTTGTACTTTGTACTTGTTGGGGGTGAATCGCTCATATTAGTATTATATGTAGATGATCTCTTCTTGACAGGATTGCAGAAGCTCATATGGATGTGCAGAGAGGACCTTGCTTCAGAGTTTGACATGAAGGGCATCGACTTGATGCACTACATTTTGGGATTGGACGTGGGGCAGTAGCCAGGAGAACTTTTCCATGGGCAGGGCAAGTTTGCAGTAGAGATCCTGAGGAGATTCAAGATGGAGAATTGCAGGCCTATGTCTACCCATGACCATTAACCTGAAGACGCTGAGTGCTTTTGAAGGTGAACTACTGGATCCCACACCCTATAGGAAACTGATAGGTTCCTTGATGTATCTAGTGAACACTAGGTCATATATATGTTTTGCTGTGAACACACTTAGCCAGTATATGGTGGAGTCGAGATAGGTTCATTGGGTGGCAGCGAAGCATGTACTGAGATACTTGCATGGGACATTAGACTTTGCATTGAGATATGTTAGAGCTGGAGGAGTGGAGCTACAGGGGTACACAAATTCTAGTTGGGCAGGGAGTGTGGTGGATAGAAAGTCCACATCTGGATGTTTTTTGAACTTGGGATCAACCATGATCTCATGGTTCATTAGGAAACAATAGTCAGTGGCACTCAGTTCAGGAGAGGTAGAGTACATGGTAGCGAGTATTTTGAGTTGCGAGGCAGTGTGGTGTCACAAGATGCTTGCAGGGTTATTTGATCTGTAGATGGGGCCAATGGTGATACATTGTGATAATTAGAGTTGCATTAAGCTCTTTGGGAATCCTATGTTTCATGATTGGTCCAAGCATATTGAGATAAGATATCACTTCATCTGAGACAGAGTCCAGAGGGGCGTTGTGAGATTGTAGTACATTTCTATAGAGGAGAGGTGGTAGATGGTCTCACAAAGCCTCCAGTGAAGGGAAAGTTTGTCAAGTACCAAGATAAGTTGGGGTGGTGGAGAATCCCTTCCTTGCTAGGCAGGGAGTGTTGATGTGAGTAGCATCAGAAAGTCTTCTACAATTGCTTGGTGTCTTGGCATGTGGAAGAAATTATTTTGCTCTTTTAGTGATTTGTCTTCTTTCCTAAGTTTAAGTTAGGAAAGTACACTAATTAAAATCGATTAAATATTATGGACTATTGGGTTATTTTGTAAGGATAAATAATTTAATTATTTAAGTGACTTGGAAATAATCTCAACGATTGATCTTCAAGATGTTTCTAGTGTTGAAATTCGAGAGCAATAGAGAATTTCTCATCATGGTAATTACTTGTGACAATTTGTATATATATCTTCTATTTAGTTTTTACTTCATTCATTAGGTCATCAAGCAATTACACAAATTCAATGCATAAGAGAGGCAAGAGACACCAAAGATTAGGCGGCTAGAGGCCAGGGCAAAACTCACAAGGGGAAAACCCATAAATCCTTTCCTTATAGAATCTTCATCAAGAAGAGAAATCCAAGTCATAAATGAGTTGACCAATAGACCTATTATCAAGTGCCAAGTCAACCCTCAAATTCTACCATGTCGTTTATAGGATAGTCAACCAATACAGAGATAGCCTTGTTGTAGCCTGCATTACACAAAGATTATGGTCTTCTTGTAGCTCGCATAGTCCTCTTGTAGCTCACATATAGTGCCTTGAAAAATTTTGCTTGACCATAAACAATATGTCTTAGAAAAAGTGGGTTCTAGAGGAAGATGTTTTGCAGAGACTCAAGTTGTTCTTTCCTTGTCTTATTTGAACTTCGACCTTCTTCCTTCCTTGTATATTTCAGAGATAGATGATTAGATGTTGTGCGTGCAATCTACTCCAAATGAGGGATTCAAATAGGCTTTTATGGTCTTCTTGAGTAGGCCGACTTGAGCTCTAGGGGGCCGACTTGGCAACTTGATGAGACAAATGATACTCGACAAAAATTCAAACTTTCTTCTTTTCATAGGGTCACGAAGAACATGCCCTTTTGCTTTTCTTTTGACCAAAATAAAACATGAAGAACATGCTACAAAATAATAATATTATTATTATTTTTTACATAAAATACATATTTATGAAGATCGAACCTAGTTACAATTCCAACATCTAGAAGGAAGATTCAAAATGTTTCTAAAGGGGAGATTGGGGGTAGAGATTTGGACTCAATGAAGATTATAAATGGAGGTGAAGACACAACGAAGAGCACAAGTGTGTGAGTGTCATCACGAGAGAGAGCGATTCTCTCTATAGTTTGAGTGGCTCAGTGACTAGTGCACAAAGAAGGAAGAAGTGCGAGTGGGTTTGAGCAAATTCAGGAGGGCAATTCAGTAGGGCCGAGTTGGAGGAGGTTGCAGGGCTGAGTTGCCGAAAGGAGATCGAGTTTGTTTGGAGGAGGCTGAATCGCTGGAGTGCTAGGGTGTTTTAGTGTATATTAGTGTAGGCCATAGATCAAGTTGTTGGAGCGTGCAAATCTGATTACTGAAGGCTGATTTCTTCAGAGTGATTTCATTTGGAGGCAGATTTCCTTGAGGTTGATTTACCTTGGCCGATTCATTTTAAGGGAGCCAAGTTGCAGGTTCTAGATTGTATTTGTCCTTGTATTTTTGTGGGTCTAAAAACCTAGATTTTCCATGTAATTAATTGACAGAGAATTGTTTGTGGGTTAAATTTTTGCATTGATCCCTCTGGGTTATTTTCGCTGCATATTTTTAATTCTAGAAGTTAAAGATACCAGTGATTTTTTTTTTGGAGATTCAATTATTATTTAGGTAAATAAATAATAATTGGGGATAAATTAAATTGTCATGAGAAAATAAATCCAGGTGGTATTAGAAATTTAACACTCTTCCTTCAACTATTTAGGGTTTGCAATTTGGCATTTGAATACAATGTACTCAACTCTGCAGAATATTTTGGGTCTTTGTTTAAGGTTTTTGTAATATGTTTTTTCATTACTATTAAATATTTATAATGAGATTTATAATGTTCTTTAAAGATTTCTCATAAGATTTTGTGATCTTTATTTAATATTTGGTTTGGTTTTTGTTTGGTTTAGTGGGTGGGAGATTAATGTAGGTTCTAATAGTCCATGATTCCATAGGTGTAGTGCATAAAGGTGAATATTGCGGTGGTATGTATGGTACCATATGTGTTTTTGTTTAAGTTTGAGTCATCTTACATTATTAGTCATTTGTTTAATTATTGAATGTGATGCAATGTAGGTAAAGGAATGTGGAGGATCACTGAGGAACGGAGAGAGACATTGTAGTAGAGTGCAGAGGAAAAGGTGGAGGTCAGTTTTCTTTTGGCACGAAATGCGTGTATGATATGCTATGTTATCTTTCTTATTGTAAATGCTATAATTCTCCTCCTTCCTTACTTATTTAGGGTTTGTGATTTCTATTGTTTGCTTAAGATGTACTTCCTAGGGAATAAGATTTTCATAATATATTCGGTCTCCGTTTCTCATAAGATATTTTGATCTCCATTTCATAATTTCCACAATAGTTCATGTATATTTAATATTACACAATATTTCTCTGTTTCTCATAAGATATTTTGATCTCCATTTCATAATTTTCACAATAGTTCATATATATTTAATATTACACAATATTTCGTGCATATTTAATAGTTTGTAGAATATTTTCTAGTCTCTATTTAACACTTATTTATCTTTTGTGATGTAGGGTGCTGCCATAAATGTGTTTTGCAATTATAGTGGAACGTCTCATCTTTTATTTGTCTTTTTATGTTTTTTGTTTTTGTTATTTATTTATTTATTTGTTATTTTTATTGCAAGTCTATCTGTTATTGTCTTTTAATGTGTTTTTGTTGTTATTTTCGTTCTACTTTTGTATTGTTGGTGACATTTTATTTTCTAATTTTGTTGTTTTATTTTGTTTTCTTAATGTTGCGGCTGTTATATCTTCATATTTGTAAGCATGACCATGCTCATTTGTTGTATAATACCTTTATTTTTATTTTTTTGTGTGTGTTTTTTTATTATCTATTTTCATATTTTTTCTTGGTTTCAATGGGTGGAGAAATTGAGAAAAACCTTAACAACCCATAGTGTGGGTTTAGGATTGATGTAGAGTCCATGTGTAGTGGGCAAAGGCAACATAAGTATGTATGGAGGGATTTACTTCTTTATGGGAAAAGGTGAACGAGGTATGTACGAGGAAACTTACTTTCTTTGTTTATATCTATATAATTATATGGCTTCATGCCCATTTTTATTAAACTCATTTGTTGCTTCATCATTATATCGTGTGTTTGTTGAAATTTAGATTCAATATTGATTAAGAAAGGTTAAAGACCACTAGTGAAACCACTGAATCTCTTTCCGTGAGAGAGATGTGAGGCACCATAACAAAGGAAGAGCCAAAGATAGACGGTGAGTTATCTTAGTTATCTTTTGTTGTAAGACTCGTTTAAATTAGATGCACATATTATATTGTTTGAGATTGATTTATACAATGAGTGCTATTCAAATGTAGGATGTAGGTAAAGGAAGGTTGAGGAGCATTGATGAAACTATTTTTTTATTTTTAGTATTCTTATTTTATTTTATTTAATTTGTGAGAGACTTGTCGATGTGCAGGAAAGTGTAAAGGAAAAAAGTGAGTTCTCTAATCTCTTTTTGTGAGAGAGATGTGAGGCACCATAACAAAGGAAGAGCCAAAGATAGATGGTGAGTTATCTTTTGTTGCAAGACATAGACGGTGAGTTATCTTTTGTTGCAAAATTAGATGCACATATTATATTGTTTGAGATTTGTTTATATAATGAGTGCTATTCAAATGAAGGATGTAGGTAAAGGAAGGTGGAGGAGCATTGATGAAACTATTTTTTATTTTTTAGTATTCTTATTTTATTTTATTTTATTTGTGAGAGACTTGTAGAGGTGCAGGAAAGTGTAAAGGATAAAAGTGAGTTCTCTTTTGGTTTTGATGTGGATTTATTCTCGTTTCAATACAATAATTCTCCTCCCTCTTTAATTATGATTTTTGGTTATTGCATAAGATGTACTTTTTCATAATATTACTGATAAGACCTTTTGTTTTTATTTATGATTTCTCATAAGATATTAAAGTGTCTATTTTGGTTTCTATTTGGTGTGTTGAATGGGGAATTATGGCAGGTCCTAACAATCCATGATCCTATAGGTGTACTGGGTGAAGGGGAAGGTTGAGGCGATATGTGTGTATTTAAATTTGAGACATCTTACATTATTTGTCATTATCTAATTATTGACCACAATGTAAATTCTCCTCCCTCTTTAATTATGATTTTTGGTTAGTACATAAGATATACTTTTTCATAATATTACTGATAAGACCTTTTGTTTTTATTTATGATTTCTCATAAGATATTAAAGTGTCTATTTTGGTTTCTATTTGGTACGTTGAATGGGGAATTATGGCAAGTCCTAACAACCCATGATCCTATAGGTGTAGTGGGTGAAGGTGAAGGTTGAGGCGATACGTGTGTATTTAAATTTGAGACATTTTACATTATTTGTCATTTATCTAATTATTGACCACAATGTAATGCAGGTAATGCAATGGAGAAATCACTAGTTGAACTGCTAAAATGCTAAAATGTACTTGTGAGGGAGGGCGAGGCTCCAACATAGTGCAAAAGTAGACATAAGGTAGAGATGAGTTCTATTTTTGTGCAAATATCCATATATGATCCACCATTTATCTAGTTAACTAGCTATGATTCTCCCTTCTTATCTTTTTAGGTTTTATTAGTTTTAGTGTTTACATAATATGAACTTTCTAGTGTTGAGTATACGACCAAAGTCCCACATTGACTAGAAGTGGGAAGGATCATGGGTATATAAGGATAGAAAAATATCTCCATTGGTATGAGGCCTTTTGGGAGTAAGTCCAAAAGCAAATCCATGAGGGCTTAGGCCCAAAGTGGTCAATATCATACCATTGTGGAGATATGTGGTGTCCAGAGTCCTTACAAGTGGTATCAGAGTCAAGGTTCGAAGTTAGCCAAGTGGATGAATCCTCGGAACGTTTAGCGAAGGTGGTGGGCCCCAGTAATATCACGATGGGATCCATGGATGAGCTCAGTTAGACAGGCGGTGTGCTCCAGATTCTTCATGGACGTGTCCTGGTCCCAACACAGTGAAGAGGAGTTGACCTGGGATAGAGCAAGCTCTGTGGTGCTCCATGTAAGGCGTGTGCTTCCAATGCATTGGAGCCTGGTTGGTAGAGAGTGGATGGATGGATAATCGTTTGAGGGGAGGCTCCATGGTCCTTTGTTCGAGGGGAGGATTGTTAGGTATACGACCAAAGTCCCACATTGACTAGAAGTGGGGAGGATCATGGTTATATAAGGATGAACAAATATCTCCATTGGTATGAGGCCTTTTGGGGTAAAGCCCAAAAACAAATCCATGAGGGCTTAGGCCCAAAGTGGACAATATCATACCATTGTGGAGATATGTGGTGTCTAGAGTCCTTACATAATTTAATCAAATATGTTTTCTTCTTCTTATTTTCAGAGCTATCAGGAGGTGTGGATAGAGGAGCCCCTTTTCCTTTCCCTTTGCTTTTAGAATGGCCATCTTGTTTGGAAGTTGAAGAATCTTCACTTCGACCTTTCTTAAATTCTCTATACATTTCTTCTACCATGGCTCTCATGGTCATGAATTTGTCCATGAACTGAGAGTCTGATTCCAAGGGATTTTCTTCTACCATTTTCCTCCTAGGATAGACTCTTCCTATTTCTGGGTTAGCTTCAACCAATTCTCCTTCTCCTAATTTGAGCTTTGACCTAGTTATCATTCACCAATCCAGCACAAGCTTGTCTAACCTTAGTAAACCTAACGCTCTGATCCCACTTGATCTGATAATGAGATCTAAGACAAATAATAAGGTATTAGAGACTCATGTGCATGGATTTGCCTATGTTATTTTATGCAATGGATCGATCAGATTGCGAAATACACAGACAATGAAGCTATAAACATAAACATATTAGACAACACATAACACAACAAAATTTAATGAGGAGTTCAGCTAATACTCCTGGGCTACGTCTCCTAGTCCAACCTTCAGTGGTGGCCTCTCTATTATGTCTTCAAGCAGAGTTTTTACAACAATATGAGCTCACATGGAGACCCAATACACAACAAGTATAACAGTAAGAGTTTGCTTGAACCTCTCAAGCTTTCTCTGAGTACACAGACTCTCTAAAACACTCTTTGTCTCTATCTCGGCACTACCTGCAATACTGCTTTCCTGTGTTTGCTCTCTATCTGTGGCTTTAAAGCCAATCTAAGTTGCCTGTTCATTTCAGCTCCTCAGCCTCCCCGGCTTCTGTTCGCTTCAAATCCCTCTTCCAACATTACACAATCATTGCATAATGCCTAAAGGGGAGGTGGCCACCTATTCTGCAACGTAAGAGTGCCTCGGGCCCTTGAAATCCTTCGGACTCCCAAACACGACCATTTTCTGTTTTACACAGGAAAATACATTTACAACTGTGAAATTTTGCCAAAACACAGTTCATTTCGAACTTCATAAGTCCTTAAATATGGTCTATTCCCCTATCGGGTCCATCCTCAATCGCTATCGCAAGTCGCTTTGGCCTTGCTCCAAGGTTCCCCTTTGTATTTTTAAAATGCGTTAAAACTGTGAAAATACATTAGAAATGGCTTTTCTTCGGACTTGAAACAATATATAAGAGCCTTAAGGAACCCTTTCGGGTTCGGCTTATCGCATCGGCCTTCATCCTTCGCAGTTCGTTTAAAAAATGAAAATCACGAAAATACATTAAAAATGGCTTCGCTGCGGATCTCAAATTTTATGGAATAATATTCATATAACCATCGAGTCTGGTTCATCGGATCACATATATATATATATATCTATCCTTCTGCATGGCTCTGATGCACTTTGTGATGCGATTAGTCGCAAGGGCCCCAGGTCGTGGTGAGTGCTGCTATTGCAATCCGCTAATGTGATACGCCAGTGCAACGTGGGCCGTCGATCTACGCACTTGATCGACGGTCCTCATTGACCCCGCCGATCGCTATCACAACACACCTGTGATCTCCACCAATTGTTGTTGCCGATTGTGATTCGTCAATTAGATCTGGACCATTCATCGGGCATATCCGATAGCCCCTGTGCATTCATTGTTGCCACCGCCGATAGCTCTATTTTTTATTTTTTCTATGTATTTTTGCCTCCCAATAGTGTTTTTCATGGTTTTTAATAGGTTTGCTCATGCGATAATTTTGATCTTTTGAATAAATTTGAAGACTTAGAGAGTGTTCTTGGATCCATTTGGATCAAAAGTGCTACATGAGAAAGCTACAGGTAGGCTTGCAATTGCTACAGGCGGGCTAAGAGGAGCTACATAAAGAGTTGGGAGGAGAAAAAGGAGTCACAATGGCTTGATTCTATCTAAAAACCTTCATGCACACCCATAATTTCTCTGATAAGAAGTGATACCCTCCTTCATTGTTTCTACACCCAATTTCATAAGTAGTCTGCTTGAAATTAAGAGCCTATAGCAATCAATTGATTAGTAGGGGGTCCTTTTGGAAGATTTTTGTGGTTAAGAGAAGAGAAAATAGTTTGGTTGATATCAATTCGAGCACCCTTCTTCCTAACTATTACCGAGCATCATGCCACTATTTCACCACTGAGACTGTTTGATTTTTTTTTTAATTCCACACCTACATAGCATCAAGGATTAATAGAGAAGAGATGTGGGAAGGAGTTAATAGAAGGGAACACCAAGACACCAGGAGAATTCACCAACACCCTCGTGTAGTTGACATCTTGAGGAACCACCAGTGGTTGGGTTTCTCTGAGCTGCTAAAGGCGTATGATGACGATATTGCCCATGAATTTGCGATGGCATTACATTCTCAAGAGGAAGACAATGCCACAACTGTTGTCATGGGGTTGGCCATCTCTCTCAGTCCTAAAACCATCAGCAGAGTGACCACCTTGCCTCTAGGAATTATATGGAGCAAAGAAGACACACAAGTAAATGTCACATCTAGGAAAAACTTCTTCCTTTCAAAAGAGAATCCTATAGAAGACAAGAATGGAGTGAGAAGAGAAAGTATGCCTTACCCTTGGGATGAGGTAGCTTACCATATCCTTAAATATATATCTTGTGAAGGGAGATTAATTGCGGTTTATACCTACCACTTAAAGCTGCTCCAGCAGCTGATATTCAAGGCAAAACTACCCCTTTCTCAAAGACTTAGTTTCCCTCATTTATTTCTGCAGTCAATCATGGAAATGAGTCAGAAGGTAAGGGAAGGAAAACACCATCATTTATCTCACCATGTCCTCAACAAGTTGATAGTAGTGGATTCTTTGAACCACTTAAAAATCCCTGTCAAATGGAACAAATTTGTGGACATGGATAGGGAGACTTTCATAGAAACAAAAGCCCTCACACCAGGAGAGACTCTGGCCTCTAGTATTGGAGGAAGAGAAGGAAAAATAGAGGAAGAAGAAGAAGCAAAGACAGAGGAGGAAGAGGCAGCAAGAACAGAAGAAGAAGAAAGAAAAATAGAGGAAAAAGAGGCAACAGAGACAAAGGAAGGAGAAGCAAAGATGAAAGGAGAAGAGGTGGAGAATAAAGGATAAGAAAGAATAAGCCTTGAGGAGACTTCTCCACTCCAAGGAGAGGAAGACACTGAACATGAAGTAGTTGCAACCTTAGCTACATTTGGCACTCCTATCAAGCTCAAGAGGAAGAAATAAAGACCAAGTCAAATGTATTTTAGAACTAGGAAGAGCACTATAATTAGACAAGGGAAGCCACAAACTCCTCCAAGGGTTCCTATAATTATTGATGAGTCACCAAGCAAAAAGGAATAAATAGGACCCAATGAAGGAAAAATTGAAGAGGTCCCTCCTCCTAAAACCAAAACCAAGTCACCAGTAGCACCTGTGAGTAGGCCTACCACTAGGTCTGTCATCTTCGAGAAGCCAAGTACATAATTTTCCTTTGAGGAAGAAGAAAAAGAGAAGCTACAAGAGGATCAAGGTTTGCTACAGGGGAGACAGATTTTCCTATAGGAGGGGTAGAGTTTGCTACAAGCAGGATAGGGGAAGCTACAGGAGCACAAGAAATATTCACAAGAGGAACCTACAACCTCAAAGACTATTGGAAAAGACCTACATGAGCTCCAGGAACCTAGCCCACAACCTAGATTAAGCTCCTACTACAGCTTCATTGGAGGAAGGATTATCTCTGAAAACTTGCAATCCCACTCCTTTATGAGTTGGAGATAAAGAGAGGTAGAACCCACAGGTGGATGCAAATTGCTAAAGCTAAGAAATTAAAGGATGCAAGCCTCATGGAATAAAAGGTTATTGAAATGGGCAAAGAGTTAATGATTTGAGAATGAGAGAGTCTATGATGAAGGAGTAACTATAGGCAGAAAATATGAGGTTGAGAGAGAGGTTGCAGGAGAAATAAGCACAACTTTCCACCATGGCAAGTTTCTCTATGGAAGCACTGCAATGCAGACACCATCAAAGCCTTATGCCCTATTTCTCAAAGAAACGTGGTTGTAGTTCCAAATCAAAACTTTGGCACAATATGGATCTCTGCCTTTTCAGGACTACAAGCAATTCATTAAATTTTGCAACCAAACTAATATGGAAGACAGAGATAAATTGGCTGAATTTTACATGCACAAGCACTTTGACTAATGTGAATTTTTGGGATCCCAATTCAAGATTGGGAGATATGCGGCTGATGGATTTAGCATCCTAGATGACTCATGAGGACACAAGATCCAAGAGGTGAAAAGGGTAATGCAAAAGGAGGAAAAGGAACCATTGTATATTAGGGCAGAGCTAGTGAGCCCAAAGGATGTCATTAGAAATCATAGCCTCATCTCCAATGATGTTGCTTTAGCACCCAAATACATTGCTACCCAGGAGCAAGCCATTCTACAATTTGAAGAAACATTCAGGATGTTGGGAATAGAAAGTTTGTAATCTTGCCAGAGGAGATGGCATGTCGTACCCTACAATCTATAGATCAGAGAATATCACTCTCCTGAAAGGCTAAGGAATGCCTTAGAGAGAACACCATTAAACAAGAGGATCGCGCAGAGGATGAAAATCAGGTGAATAGAACTCAAGCTCAGTCCACCCTTGCTGTTAGGCTTAAAATAAGGAAGATATGAAGCAGGAGAGAGGAAGGAGTGGACAGAGATAGAGAGGAATACAAGTTTTTACCCCCATGAGGGCACACCATCTGAGGAGCCTTGGTATGTCAGGGAGGCCACCAGGGCCATGAAAGTGATGCACATGGATGACTGAGTTGCTCAGAGGATGAGAAAAACCTTCAGAAGGCGGGTGATGATGAGTCCCATCAGTAGGTACATTTTGAATATCAATATGCCATCCTCCAACCTTAAAACTATCCTTCTCTTACATTAATTCACATTTTTTTTTATATTATGCTTAGTAAGAGGAGAAAAAGGTGTTTTTCATAGTATGTGGTTTAATTGTTGGAAAATGAAGCTTTTTTTAGGCTATTACTATGCAGGGTCTTGATGGAGACAACTAGGAGAGAATCTAAGGGGTTTTTCCACCTCCTTAACTCCCTAAACTCGGCTTGGGATCACAATATTCTCTCTCACCAATTCGAGTTCATTGGTAGCCGAGTGACTCCTAGTCCAAGTGAAGACCAAGAGGGACAAGATCCACCATTTTCGAGATCAGGGAGGGAACCAATCCTACTTTCAAGGGAGTTTCTTCAGCTTCCCTTTTGCATAAATAAACTAGAAGAAGATCTCATTAGGATTCAATTTTTTTGTTCATCTAGGTATAGCTATTGAGCTTCAAGCTTGACAATGTTATTTTAAACTTTAATGTGATGTATTATACCTGGACTTTTTGATAATGAGAAGTTGGAGTTGCATCTGAGTTAGTTTCATAGGGTTGAGAGCCTTGGGTTTGCGCTCAACCCAGAGGCTTTGGTCCCTCTTATTGTACTTATGTTTCTTCTTAATTCCAAGCAGTTCATATTTTCTTGCATTTGAGTAGAGATTAATCTATAAAATCTTGTGGTTGCAACCTCTACATCACCTTTCTTGTGGGAGAATGAGTGGAAGGATTCACAGCCACAGTCCAAAATGATTATGTTTATGATTTTTTGGAAATATATTAGTGTTAGTTGTCTTGTTTTACATTTGCTTTTTGTAGCTTAGAAGTTAGTTTAGTGATTAGATCAATGGTATTGCATAGATTAGGTGTTGTTTAAATTCAACTAATCTTTTCCATCATAAGTTATTCCATTTTGTCAATGATAAATGGGTGCATGTATGTGATTGATTGCAGGGATGGTTGATTTGCAGGGAAGGGCACCTTCACCACTTCTATCTTAAACTCCTTCATCTTCTCCTTCCACTTCCAAACTCTGTACCAAAACCCTGTTTGATAAGCCATTCTTCCTAGTACACTGAGAGCACTCATCTTAGTGCAAGATAGGCCTCTGAGAGTTCCTAAGATTGTCTTGGGGCTCAAACTAGCCTCCCTCCATTTTCTTCAACTTCCATCTACCTCTCGATACACTTAAGACAACATTTTCATCTTCAAAAACCACTTGGGTGCCCTCTTGTAGCATTATAGGCTTCTTGTAGCAATCGTCTTTAGAAAACCTATAGCTGAATTTTCCTTCATCAATTTTGATCCCCACTACAACTTTGACTTAGTCTAGATGCATAATGACCCCCAGTTGTGATTTTATGATCAGGGAAAGCTCTTAGGCCACTCCAACCTTTACTTTTCTTCACTTCAAAAACAAATTATAGTTAGTTTCTTTATCATGCAAGTAGGTTATTGATTTATAAGCAAGTGTGAACTAGGTAGATGGTACATACAATTCTGATTGGTAGTTTGATGAACTATGAAAGATAAATTAGCTTCCTTACTACAAGTAGACGTGGTAATTTGATGAATTCTGCAAGATAACATAGTTTTCTTTCTGCAAGTAGATTAGCCTTTGTCCTTCATGAATTGATTAGTTTGCATTTACAAGTTGAGTCAATGGAATTTCTATTTTCATAGCTAGAAGAAATTTCCAATTATACCTTTATCAGTAAGCTTTCGTTATAATTCAGTAGGAGGAAGGGTCTCTAAGCACTTTTGATCTAATGTCATAACTGAGTGTGGCATGAGTGGAATCTTATCTGCTGTGCATATAGCATTGTCACCTCGAAGTTTGTACAAACCTTGGGTTGATAATTTGAGTTGAGGAGCCCTTGGGAGTTGCAACATTCTTGACGCAATACCAGGGCTCACCAGGAGGGTCCATGAAGAAAGCTCACCATCAAAGTGGAGTAAACTTGGGAAACCCTCGCTATAAGAACCTTGGTTAATTTAATCTAAACAACAATTTTAGAAGAAATTATCCGACCAAAATCCTAGAGCATTACAAGTGGAATTCAAGAACCAAACATTAAAATTTCTTATACATTTTAGTAAAGAAAAATTGTTGACCCTCTTAGCTTGAAGCTAGGCTATAATTTACCAGTATGAAAGACCAACTTTCACCCAGGTGGTACCAATTTTTCCCAGAAAATACATCACCTCCCAAGTGGCAAAGGATTAGAAGTATGAAAAAGGACAAAAACTTCAAATGTGAATAGAAAGAAGGAACACCATTGGTAGGATTTTAATAATTCCAACCTCACCACACTAAGTGAAATGAGAAGGTTATCGTGCGGAATAACCAAATGTATCACAAAACAATACACTCATAGTAGCATGTTTGCCACAAAGAAACATGAGAATAGTTAGTACCATGAGAAAAATGATAGTAAAGTGGGAAGGGAATATAATTAATGTAAAAAGAACGACTACTTATAAGGAAGCAACTATTCATTCCAAACTGGTCTCAAAAGGGTCATATATTTTCAGGAAGGATTCCATCTGGAAATGCACAAAAATAATTAAGTTATGAAATAACAAACCCTGGAACATTAGCAACGTTATCCCTTCTAGGCTCTTGACCTGCAAGAAGCCATAAAAAAGACGATTAGCTAAGAAAGCCACCTAATATAGGGAGGACTGTTAGTTTTTGATATTTGGGTAGCATCAGATAGGTGTTCTAGTCTCAACTTTGGTCGAGGAGGCTCAAAACATAAGAACTCCAGAACCCAGAAAAAGTTTTAGGAGAAAACACCTAGAGATGGCTCAATTAAGTTAATTAGTCAGTAATTAATTTTTCGTAAGTCTAACTTAGTAAAATGATTAATTAAGAAAGGTGAGAGTTCTCTAGAAACTTGCATGGATCAACTCAAAGATGATCTTAGCCGTTGATGAACTTAACCATGGTTGTTTGTGAGCCAACGAGATATTATAAGAGGAGGTCGATGGGATTGCAGTTAGATACTTGAGACCAATTTTCCTTGGCAGATCGAGTTATCCAACTACAATAATTGAGTAGAGAAGAGGAGTTTGAGCCAAAGGAGAAGCAGAGTCAGTGAGGGGCAAAGACAGTGATTCCAGTTCTTGAGAGGTAACAACAAGTGATAGAAGTATTCCATAGTGAATATTTGTAGGGGTTGTGCAGTACGATTTAGCTAAGAGGTAGGTCAATTAAGCTTCTAGAGGTTGGCAATTTTTTCCATAGGTCTAGACAGTCACTTCTTGCAATAGAGATAGGCATGACAACTTAATCAGAGGCTGAACAGAGCCACATGTGCGAGGGGTAGCACAGTGACTGCGCAAGGGTTTGGACGAACAAACTTTATAAGGCAAGAAATATTGAGATTCTTGTGGAGAGAGAGAATTTTCTCTCTAATTATTTTTATCAGGTATTTGCTAATTAGATATCCAGCTAGGCATCCATAGTTTGTACTCAGAGATTTCATTGCTGCATAATAATAGAACCCTCATCTACTACACTAGTTTTCCCACATTGAGTTTTCTGGGGACATTTGTCCAAAAATAGCTGTCATATTTTTGTGTGTGTGCTCTATATTTCTTGGTTTCCAATTTTTTATTTCCTGCAACATTTTTATTGTGAAGAATTAGCAGCATGAATTATTCATTATTTGTTGTATCAAATAAACTACATAATGATTAACCAACTAGAAGAATAATTTCCAGTTGCTTCCTTTTTAAGGAATTTTCACACGGTATCAAAGAAAGTTTGACAAACTAGTGGCTCATATATGAAGAGGGAGAAATTAGCAGTTTAGAGGGAGCAACAACACAATTTCTCTAGATTTCTTAGTATGGTTGCATATTGAGGACCACTTAGATGCAAAAGGGTGAAGGGGTTACTCCTTACCTCACTAGAATTCAGAATGTACAAGATGAGTTATCAGCAGTTGGAGCAACACCTCAAGAGGGTGAGCTGGTGCGCATAGTCATTAATGGGTTTACATCAGAATGGGAAACTTTCATCTAAGGTATTACTGGACGATATTATATGCCTAGTTGGGATCAATTATGGTTGATTTCACATAGAAAGAAATGAGGCTCGCTCTAGTTGAGAGAAACATTAGTGACAATAGTAGCACATGATCGAAGAGTGTGAAGGAGGAGGAAAATGTATCCCTTGCATCAAAGGGGAAGGCAAAGAAAGGCCCCAGTAAAGGATAAGGGTCACAGGGAGGAGACAAGAAGAAAAAGGATCTATTGAAGACCAGATGTTTTAGGTGTGGTGAGTTCAGCCACTACAATACTCAATGTCCTTAGAGGAAGAAGGATAAGAAGGAGAAGCAGGAGTAGGCAAAAACTTCAACGGAGATAGATAATTTATCTTCAATGTTGGAGGATGAATTCACACTATATGCAGCCATACCTCCAGGAGAGGGATGGGTGATATGAATTTATAATTTCTAGAGTTGCAGAGTTTTGGGTAGGGTCCAAGGAGGATAACATTGGACGGGTGCTCCATCTTGGGTCATTACTGTTGCTACAAGGTCCGACAATATTCAGTAGCAGATGGATTAGCATCAGATGCCACAATCAATTCTAGAGGGACAATTGTAGTCAGATGATAAGGGGTGCAGAGTAGTTGCAACAAAAATAGACTCAATAGACAGTGTAAAGGCTAGTAGCAGTTAGATACTCAGGAGACAATTTTGATCCATCGACACAAATGATTTATATTTTTAGTTCTTAGCTACAGTAGTTGTAGAAACAACAATAATATGAGATAGTTGCAACGTAAAGCAGAGTTGGCATTAGTACAAGGTGTACAATGTAGTGTCAATAACAACGCACATGTAACATGGTTCAACTACAGTTATGGCAAATGAATCAAAGTTGTGAATTAGTTGATGGGCAATGGAAAATTATCATAGTTTTTAGACATCAGCATCGTGTGTAGGAGAAGATGTTATGAGATCATCTAAAACACCTTCCTTGCTAAGAGGGAGTGTTAGTTTTTTATGGTTGTGTGGCATCAGATAGGTGTTTTAGTCCCGAATTTGGTCTAAGAGGCTCAGCGACTCAGAAACCTAGAAAAAGTTATAGGAGAAAACACCTAGAGATGGCTCAATTAAGATACTTAGTTAGTAATTAATTTTTTTGAAGTCTAACTTAAGAAAAATGATTAATTAACAATAATTAATTGAGAAAGGTGAGAATTCTCTAGAAACTCACGCTCACATGGATCAACTTAGATATGATCTTAGCCATTGATGAGGACGTATTCATGGTCGTTGGTGAGCCAAGGAGAGATTATAAGAGGAGATTGATGCGATTGGAGCTAGATACTTGACATCAGTTTTCCTTCGAAGATCGAGCTATCCAATAGCAACAATAGAGCAAAGAAGAGGAGTTTGAGCCAAAGGGGAAACAGATTCAGTGAGGGGCAGAGACAATGATTTTGGAGGATATTCCAGTTCTAGAGAGGCATCAACAAGTGATAGAAGTATTCCACAATGGAGTTTCACAGTGGTTGTGCAATAGCTTCAGTGAGAAATTTGATTTTGTTGAGGGAGGTAAATTCAACTTCTAGAACCTAGGAAAATTTTCCATAGGAACGGAGAGTCACTTCCAACAGTAGAGATAGGTAAGATAATTTGATTAGAGGTTGAACAAAGCCACATGTGTGAGGGGCAGCGCAGTGACTACGCAGAGGGCTTGTGCAAGGGTTTGGACGGACATACGTTTTGAGGTGGTCAATGTCGGGTTTGCTTACCGAGAGAGAGAATTTTCTCTCTTATTGATTTTGTCAGATATTTGTTAATTGGATAGCCAGTTGGGCATCCATAGATTTTACTCAAAAATTTCGTTGTTGCATAATAATAAAACCCTCATCTATTGCATCGGTTTTCCCACATTGGGTTTTTCTTAGTACATTTGTCCAAAAATAACTGTGCCATATTTTTGTGTGTATGATTTATATTTCTCAGTTTCCAACATTTCATTTTTTGCAGCATTTTATTGTGAAGAATTAGCAGTGTGAATTATTTGTTGTTTGTCTTAGCAAATAAACTGCATAATAATTAACTAGTTAGAAGAATAATTTCCAATTGCTACTTTTTCAAGGAATTTTCACAAGGACAAGGAGGAATGGAAGAGAGAAAATGCAAGTGAAGCCAATGTTTACCTATAAATGTTGAGCAAGACATTGGCCAAACCCACCCCATGAAGATAAGAACCTATTGAAAAATGGAAAAGGAGGAAGCCATGGAAAAAGGGTAAAAATTGTTCACAGTTAGAGTGCATAGTGGGAACTGGGGTAGTGACAAAAGGAGAGATGACAATGAAATGAAAATGGACATAGATCTAATTCCAACCCTAATCCTATATTTCCATGGGATTCACACTGCACGATCTAAACCTTTGAAATTAATAACCAAGTGGTGGTCACGTGATAATTTCAAATGTGGAACAATGCCATGTTACCAATTAACTTGAGTACATGTCATCGTATTGAGTAGAGGCCACCAGTTTTTAAGTGGCCCAAGTATTAGGGTTATATATTAGTTGTATTAATTGGAGGACTGAGGTTATGAAAATATGCCAATGCTAGGATGTCAACATGGTGTTAATCATAAATACATCATGTTATTATCAGTCATGTTCAATACCTAAGAGATATGGGCAATAAATAACTATATAGTCCTGCGACATCTAAGTGGAACAAGTCTCAATCAAAGACCACTAGGTATGTTACAAGTCATTAATAGTATAGGAACCATGTCTAAAAGACCAAAATAGGTACAAGTAGTTACATAAGGGATTAAGAAGGTAAACCAAACTTTAATAAAGACCCTTGTGGTTACATAGAAAAGATTTTCGATGGGAGAAAAAGGTGCCAATTGATAAAATAAGTAATGGTCATAATTGTCCACTAAACAAATCCACAATATATATATCCTCTCGACTAGTGAATGGGGTATTATTAATGGTGGTCAAAATTCCCCATAATTATGTAATTATATTTAAAGTAATAGAGACGTTGTCCATAAATTTTTGTTATGGGGTTGCTTTGAGAAAGCCTCAATTGTTATTTATAGCAATAAAGCAAAAAAAAAGTGTGTGTGAAAGAGTTATGTTACATGTGGTATCAGAGTTACAGATTTAAATGTGAAGCCTAAGGGTCAAACCATAGCTAAAAGTATTTTTAGAAAATGTTGTGTTCTAAAAAATTAAATTGGTTTTGTTGTAATGACGTACAAACCATTAACGTCTATGGGCCAACCCACAATAAAAAATTAAAAAAGTTACTATATAAGTTACACATAACTAAGAAGCAAAGAATACATGAATGATAAAAACATGTACTAGACATGCTGATAAAGGAGAGTAAATCTATATGCAGATAGGAGATAAACTGACGTCTCTTACATCTCAATTATTGAAAGAATTAAAAGGCTAAGGAAAGCAAGTGTAACTGGTTATAAAATAAATTGATGGAAGATTGTTATAAATGGGAGCAAGGGGCCAGAAGTACACTCCATTAAATAAACCATCCATAGAGATTTTAGTAGGGGATTAACTACATTGAATTGGGTGAGACAAGTGTAAAAAGTGTGTGTGGGTGATATCTAGGCCAAAAAAGCAAAGTCCCTTGTTGTTTTAATCTAAAAATTATACCAGGAAAAAAAATAAAATAAGAATTGGCATATATACATGTGTTTGGGTCCAAAAAGAATGCAATAGTATTATACAGTGGATGAAAAGAAAGATGGAATGATTTTATTAATATTGGTCCATATATAAAAAAACCTAGCACTACAATTTCAATAAAAAACCTATAGTACATAACATTCAAACACATGGATATAATGCCAACACAATAACACAACAACATGGTTACACCCATATAAAAAATTTCTATAAGAAAAGAGGCAACCTCTTTAGACAATTTGGAGTTCATGGCTGAGGCAAGTAAAGTATATAATAACAGAAAAAGTTGCATCATTCCTGGTTTTGAATATAATAATAGTTAACGGTTCGTTGCAGGAAGTGTAAGCAAGGTAATACACATTGGTAGTAAATAGGCTATTGAATGCATATGGTATAGAATTAGTCTTAAAATCAAATAGGGAGGATATAAAAATGATAGAAACAACCATTACAAATGCAATATCAAAAAGGGAAAAATGAACAATACCCAACAAAGGATTAAGGGGGAATTTTTCCTTCAATTCATAATTTGACATAATCAAGAAAAGAGATATACTATAAAGCCTGTCTCTATAAATTGAAGTATCTAGTGGTATATAAGTTGGAAATGCTTTAAATTCGAAATGAATTTATAAGCCCTATTGTTGCTCAGTCTAATACGAATATAATGGAAATTTACTTTTGACTAAGCTTGTTAGACAAATAGTCTATGCGCTTTGTCCATTTATACTGTCATTTTAAGTTCTTTTTACCATATTGGTATCTCGTATAGTCAAGGAGATTACCTGAGGGAGGTGACCCCTTAAATGTTAAATTCCAAACTTGTGCAGGGAAAAGATTTCATCAAATGGTTAGTTGTGATTAAGAGAGAGAGAGATGGAATGAAACTCATGAATAACATGTAGTAAATATTACATAGGAAGAGATATGAATTATCTATTGTCTAGAGAAAATGTATATGTATATCATTTTATAGCATAAAAATGTTATCAAAGTTTTATGGTCATTATTAAAATGTCAAAAAGGGATGTTAAACAAGTAAGTTTCTCATTTAATATTGTTTTTGTTTTTTGTTTTTCAAGTGGTCCGAGTTCATCAGAGATTACATCAGGCTTAACCCGTGGCTTGAGAAATCGCGACCCAGGGGCATCTAAGCCATCAAAATCACCCAGGGATCGCACCATACTTGGGCCACACTAGCCCTTAACATGACTATATTTTTTCCCACAGAGTTTTGAACCGGTGACCTTCACACACAAGGGATTCACTCAATGAACCTCTGACATATCACGTGCGTTCATGTCATATTAAATAATACCCATAATTTGACTACATATTGGGAAATACCTCTAAAAATAACATAATTTAGCCCCCTACCAATATGTACCCAATATACCTTCCCTATTAAAAAAAACCCTATTTTTACTAAATATTGTAGGTATCCATTTTTTCATTAATATTTTTTATACCCCTTTATTTTTTTCATTAACTTTGAGCTCCAGTTTTTATACCTACCAATATGAAAACCCTTTACCCCTTATATATCCCCCAATATATTATGTCATTTTTACCTCAATATATATCCCCCAATATATTATGTCATTTTTACCTCAATATATATCCCCCAATATGAACCCACGTGCTATGATATTGCTCCCCTAGTGAAGCCCCCCGTGCCTTCACATCACGGAGTGACTTAACACTACACCACATCACCATCTATTCTACGCCTCATGGGCTTCTCGTTAAATACTGTTAAACCAAAGTAAATTGTGACATAAATACTGTAAGGGATAATATTGGGAAGAACCTATATAGAATAGGTACTTATTAAGTACATTATTCCAGGTATAAATATTTGAGTTCCATTTATTACTTGGAAAGTGAATCTTAAAAAAATATAGGGTACTGAAGAGGAAACCACATTATCAGAAGTGTAAAGATAAGATAAACATTGTGGAACTAGTTGTTTCAAAATGCTTGGAGAAGTTCTCTAAAAATGGTGGAAGATTGGCGAAAGGAAGCCAAATGACTCAATATGTAGTTATAAAAGTATAAAAGTAAAATTCTGAATCCCATATAAATTTTGATAAGTACTACTATTCTATGGAGAAATAGGACAAAGGGAGAGAAAAACTTGTGGATAATCTCATACAAGTGAGATGTAAATTGGATAGAAAGGTTTGGGTAAGCTTTATTAGCCAATAAGTTGATACAAAGATGGAAATTGAGAAACTTAATGGTACAATAACCTACCTTATAACTATTCTTCCATACAAGGTATGGTTCAGGGGAAATTTTGTATATTATATTGAATATTTTTGTAGAAAAGAAAAAGAAATTACTAACATGATGCTCTAAAAGAAATATATCCAGGAGTATATTCAAATTATAATATGAGAATGCAAGAGCAAGAACTTAAATTAGAAATAGAGAATGCAAAGTATTTTTATGTACAAATGATCTCTAAACTGAGTTGCACACACATTCTCTAGAGATTCATTGGACCAATTTAATTATGTAAGAAGGGTTGAATCCTGAAATTAATAGTGTGCTTTAGGTTGAGCATACAAAAACTCAAAACATCAATTGTTGAACAAAGGAACCATGACCACAAGTATCCTTAGGTAGTATCAATGAGGTTTCTACCTGGAAAAATAATTCATAATTCCATAATGAAAAACTCAAGAGGAAGTCTCAAATTCAAACTTGCTTGGATAAGGGATTATTCGTAGGACCCTTGTAAATATATATATCAGAGACCAGGAAAACAAGTTTGTAACCAAGAGAATTGGTTGGTAAGAGGATAACTTAAGAATAAATGGATAGTCACATATGTGAGAGACCTACTGAATAGGTGATATATCAGTAAAATGGGATGGAAAATCACAATAAATTCCTCTTGCCTCTATCCACTAGATATTCCTTCAACTAGAAGAAGAAAAGAAGTTGGTATACCTTCAACATATCAAAATTAAGCTGCCAGGTCCATAGGATTAATATAACAAGGGAGGTTGCTAATAGGAGAAAGCAAGGTTGCAGGGGGAGTCCATTAATGCCTTTGACATTGAAGTCAAAGGGGGATAATTCTTGGTGATTAAGAAAAAGACAATAGTATTTGTGGAAAGTGAGCATGTTTCACAACAACAGAACAATAAAAGAAAAATACATCACAGGGGGAGAAACATCCACATGATGAGAAATTGATGATGCATACAAAGGAGAAATAAGAGCACAAGCACATTTTGTAGCCCACTTTTTTTTCATGATGATGTTTTGTTTGATCATGTTGTTCCATCAATGCTAAAGGGGAAGAATGTTAGAAATGTGTTGTCATTGATGGAAAATGATGGAAAAGGTGTTAATAGATGATGGCAAAAGACAAGATGACTGTAATATGAGCAAAGCATGGATGGAGAAGGTGCAATTACTTTTAAGCCACTTTTAAAGTAGAATAACGCCTCAAAGTCAAGTGGAACCAACTTAGATGGGAAGAACTCTAAAAGTGATTTCTAGTGGTATATGGAAGTCAAAAAATGGCTTCCTGGATTAGGAGATATGGCCAATCAAACCCAGGCACCCTACAAAGTCAAAATGTAAAGCTAAACATGGTAGAGGTATTTTGGAGCAGGTTTAGTTTGGCAGTATTTCCAAACTTGGTGGGGGAATAGAGTTAACCATCAGGCAAGTTTGCAGGTGGATAAAGTGCCACACCTCCCCACCGACAAATCGTTAGAATTGTGTGGGTTCAGTGTGCGCAACTGTTAATGCGCAAGGGGGGGTCATGCAATGGTTGGGTTTTCCCATACCGTTGATCATTAGATTGATGATGGAGGTTAATTGGGTGACCCCCCGCCCCTCCCCCCACCTCCCTATAGACCACAAACCAGGTAGGGGGTGTGCAAACCACTAGTCGGTTACTTATAACCGTAACCATGACCGTTAAGTGACCACGACATATGATCGTAAGCCAAACAGGACACCTAGGTTATACGATGACACACGATGGACAAAGATAGGACTGGTAGACAAATGACAATGGACCCAATAATGACATGGACACATAGGTGGCAAGCATAGGTCAACGTTGATGACATCGACAATAGTGGCGTGGCATGTCGTACTAGTGACACATGGCATATATTTTTGGACTTTTCATGTGGCTAAGTGTGCAATTTCTCAGTGACACATGGACCACTCACAAAAGGCCACGTGGCACTAGTGACATAACATGACAACAATAGGACAAGGCGCAAGATGGCTAAGCCCTTAAGGGGATTAGACTTGGCTATAACATAGTGGTCTGATGGGATAAGGGGCCAACATCATGGGTTTAATGTGAAATTCAACAACATGGGAGTATTTGGAGCTATATTTGGCATTTTCTCTATATTTGTAATTTATCCAAATTAGTAAACTCTAGTTAAATTTTGATAAAGTGCCAAAATAAGTAGAATTGATGGAAAAACTATGAGATTGAGTTCAGATCAGCAGATCAGTGCTTGAAAACTTGGAGAACACACTCAAATAATTAGACAAGAGCTATGATAAAAACAAGAATAAATTTTATGCATGAAGGAAGACCTGAAGTTAACTATAAGGCAAAAAAACCTAAATTTAGCAAGAAAATTTCTTTATAAGCTGAATCAATTAAGGAATTCTTTGAGTGTAGTGTATTATGCAATTGTGTGTTGAAGGTGTTTTGATGAGTATTTGAGAAGATAAATTTAATTGTTTATGTAAGGAATTGGCCTTCTTGATTTGAGTATGAAAATTATATGAAAGATGAATCATTGAGGTCAAGCTAGTTGTAGCTTGCAGATAAGGGGTTGTAGTTCCTTCCAGTAGTTGCTGGTAAATTTTTAGGGGTTAGAGCTCCTTTCAGTTGAAGTTGATAAATCACAGAGTAGTTGCTTCCTGTAGGTTGTAGCCAGAGAATTTTGTAACAACAAGTTGTAGCTTGCCTTGTGAATATATTTCAATTTTTTTTGAAGAATTTGTATGTTCCTCTATGTTACTTATATTATTTCTTGTCAAGCTGATATGAATTAATTGTTGAATTATTTCATGGTGTCCTAATATCCTTGGACAAGTGAAAGAAAGTATAAAATTCCTACAATACTGTTTGACCCCCCTCTTAATGTTGTCCTGGTTTCTAACACTTGACCTTGTGGTAAGTTTTTAAAAATGTTGAGTGCCCTCCTATAGGAGATTTGTGCAATTCCAAAAGAACCTTTTGTTTGAGTTGGGAGTTCTTACATAGATATAAGAAATCTTTGTACCATACTGAATCATTCTTTGAGATAAATGTATCAAATGCATTGGGATCTTGTTGCAACTTTTGAAAGTGTAACAACCCCAGGTTAAAATTTCATGTAATAAAGGTTAATAAAGAAAAAATAAGAGCAAAGTCATGGGACACATATTCCAAGTTGAATGTTGGGAAAAACTCTATAGTGAGCATCACTTGTTATTTATTATGGCTAAGGAAATTGGAAAAGACATTGGAAAATGCTTTGGAAAGGGAAAAGGCATTTATTTATGAAAATAAAGGAAAATAAGAGAAAAGGGAGATGAAGGGTCACAGATTTGCGTGAGGAGGAAATTGAAGGAAAAAAAGAGGAAAATGAAGAAGATAGAGACATCAATAATAAAAAGGCTCTTGAGGATCAGTTCATAATTTTTTTCAGCCTTTTTTCCAGTCTGGCTTTGGAATTTGTTTCAAAGAGGAGAAAATCACTAAGAAGAGAAAGAAAGCTAGCAAAGGAAAGCAGAAGGACAAGGAAAGCAAAGGAAAATCAAGGAAGGTTAGATCAAGTTGCTTGAGCACGAGGATTTTGTAGGTAACAAGTTGTATGTGTGCTTTCCTAGCTGGGGCGTGAATTCATGGTACATGCATTTTTTATTTGGTTCATTTGTTGTCATTGACATGGGTTATTCTTGGTTTGACATTGGTTTCAGCCTTGCCTTGCCATCTCCTGGATAGCCATGGTGTGATGGGATTCATTTGTGGTTGAAATTTGGATTGCCAGAAGGTTTTGGAATTGCATGAGGTGGTCTCAGGAAAATTCCCAAGGGTTGGGGGTGGAGGTGGTTTAATGTCCGGTAAGCCCTCAATAGGTGGGTGGAGACAGGAAAATTCCTCAAGGTAACAGTGAAGAAATTTTGATGCATCCAAGCTTGTTTTGGGCTTAATGATCTCTTGACTAGTTTTGGCGAGATCGTGATAGCCTAAGGGTGGAGGTGGTTTAATATCTAGGAACACTGGTTGTTTATGTCTTGAGATCCCACATTCATGCTTGGAATATGGCACGAGGTTGATTGACTGGAAGAAAGATTTGGTTAAGCTCAATCTATGGCTAGGTGGTACATGGAAGTCCCTAACTTGGTTATCTTTTACATCAGTTAATAAGAGTTATTTTCCTATGGTAATCTATGAAGACTTGTACTCATTATTATGAAGATTTTATGGTTTTTTTGTCATGGTTAATATTCTGGTTATTTTCTAGTTATAGGTATGGATCTATTATGTGCTTTAGCTATGGCTTTGTTAAGGATTTCATAAGTATTTGATGGTTGATGAATGCATGGGCTAACGAGTGTTGTTGTAGCTAATATGAGAGGGCATTAGACCTTCTTGGTGATTCTCAAATATGGTTTAGACTAATATTATCATATATGCATTCATGCCCTATAGCTTACATGTTTGCCATATGTTTGATGAAATGACTGTTATGGATGAGGAAATATAGGTGATTTTTTTTACTCTAGTTTGATTGAATGGTTTTGTCATCATGCCATTTATGATTCTCGAAAGTTTCATTAAGTTCTTGGCAGTGCTCTAGAGACTAGCCCTGAAAAGGTAGCACTGATTCTAGGACCGCATGCTTAAAACTGGAGAAATTGGGCTATAACCGTAAGAATGCAGTGTTATGCATGCGGTTGGAGTCCTATAATCACATGCATGTCTTTTTGTGGGTGCAGTTATGGACCCAGGGCAGAGAAAAAGGGTTCCATCTCACGGTTTGGTCACCTAGTGATTGTTCAGCCTTTGAGTGACTTGTAGCCCCTGTAGGATGTCAATATGTGGTCAGTTTGTCAACTCCAATTCCTTAATTGGATCTAGGAGGTCGGGTCATGTCATTGTATCCCTTAGCTCATGTTTACCCTGGAAGGCTGGTTAATAATGGGTAAATTTGGGGGGCTGGGGTGGTTACAGAATGAGTGTCCACTTCTCTTCGTCATTCTTCCATTTATCCCTTGCTTCAATTATCCAATGAGGGTGGATAATAGAAATGGCACAAAGCAGTTCCTCCACATCCTCACCCCTTCTTCAGAGTGCATTTGTAACAACATTTTGCATCTCTTTTTTGTAAATGATTTCAAATTCATAACCCAACAACATTGTCCTAATACTTCTTTTTCTAAGAGGTGATTATGACAAATGTCCTTATTACAATCAACAATTAGACTTGAGGTAGGTCACAAGATTCTTGTTGATCACCTTTATTACTTCATCATATCAATTAGATAACCTCACCACTATCTTTGTAAATCAACAAAGATTGCAGCAAGTGATAAAACTTATTGCATATACGGGACTTAGAAAGTTTTCCCTACATGGCCAAACAAAATACAAGTTAGTAAGACTTATGTGACATCAAATAAGTCTTTACAAAATTCAGTGTTAAAACTTTAAATATACAATGGACAAGGTAAATGGAAGCATAATCTACTCAAGTGAATTGGGTTTTGCAAAATTCGATAAAATTATAAGCAATCTTGCAAGCCCATATGATAAGAATGCTTCAAAGGTCCCTCTTAAAAAGGCAACATGCAATATAGAAGGTGGATCTTTGGAGAGCTAATTTACATACACAAACAAGTCCTTCCTCCAAAGAGATCATCACTCAAGCACACGAATGATTAAAGGGATCAATACACAATTCACATCATAACATAATGATGCGTGATGCAACCAAAGATCAAGAACCTAGATGGAATATGGCTAGCAACACAAGATGCATACCATAGGGATATGAAGCTTTAAAAGAGTGTGAATGAAGAAACGCCTCTGAAACCCTAATGTGCTCAGGAGAACATAAACATAACTATGAAGGCTTGAAAAGAAAAAGGGGGACCCCAAATTTGGGTGTTGTTGTAGTAGCTACAATAGGTAAATTATTTATTTTATTTTATTTTTATTTGATGAAGTTAAAATGTTTAGATTATATAACATAACATAACAAGATATTACAACATCTCTTCCATTCTTGGTTGGAGAGTGCCTTTCGGCGCAAAGATCCATACTCTTAAAAGGTCCTTTAGCTCTTTAAAACTGAGAGCTCGCTTACCTTTCAAACGAGTAGGGATACATAAGCATTTAAGAAATGAGAGTGAGTGCATTCATTTAGGATTCTAAGCCACGACTCTAACTTTATTTGTCCCTAAAGATGAATGGAAAGCCCACTCCAAATATTGAATGTTTCAAGTTAATACATGGTTCATTTCATAAGACTATCAACAATATGACTGAGTGTGAAGATCTACACTCAAAAATATTAGAAATTATTACCTTTTAATAATTAAACCCATATTTATATAAATATAATTTAAATATAATTAGTAAAATATTTAATACAACCGTAGTATGTCTTTTATAAGTTGAATCACAAGTTGGAGTTGTAAACTCTTCAAAATCCAAGTGCCCTTGGATTTTTTCAGGATGCTAAATCCATATATACAATGATAAAAACTATTTCACCAAATTCAGACCAAAAACTCCAAAACCTATAATAAATAAAAAACACCTTTAATATATATTTATGCTTATAAAAATATTCATATTCTTCGATGTGATTGCACCAAGATGGTACATATGCCAAAATGTATAATAAATAAAAAACACCTTTAATATATATTTATGCTTATAAAAATATTGATATTCTTCCATGTGATTGCACCAGGATGGTAGATGTGTTGTAATGTCATGTAAACATTTCACTTAGTCAAAATAAAATAAAAATAACCCCATGTTAAAATAAAAATAACTTCAAACTAAAATAATAAAAATATATATATTTATGTTATTATTACTCAAATCACGTTTGATTTTTGAGCTCCATGTTTATGAGAATCCATGTATTCATGTGGAATATAGCCTTTTTAAAAGGGGAAATTCAAACCAACCTAGACTCATCTTTATCTTACAAAAGCTAGAAAAATAAATCTCGTCTTGAGATATGAATATCTCTAATTATCATTTAAATTAAAACTAAAAATTTATAAAATTTCTACTTAAAATCTAAAACTAATCCTAAATCAATCTCTAACATTAATAATATTTTTAATCATTGAATATTAAAATATAATTGCTTCTAATTCATCCCTAATACATCACCAATTAAAAGAAAATTAATTATTTTAAATTAAAAAAAAAATTTATAATATTTTAATATAAAAATATATTTAAAACCTGATTTTTAGTTAAAATGGACCTCTAATTTACTTTATACAACATATTTTTTCCCATTTGTTTTTTTGGCATTTCATGCTTTATCTATTCTCTTATCTCAATACAGAGAAATATTATTCGGCTATTATTTTAATTGAATTTTACAATTTATTATCCATTATTATAAAAATTCTTATATTTCACAATTTCGAACATTTTAAATTAAGTAATATTAATCATATTAATCAAACGCATTTTATTAAAAATAAAATATTAAATAATAAAATTATTTCTTTTAATGCAAAATATATTCAAATGCTACATTCAAATAAAAAAAATAAAAATTAACAAGTCGCGAAGATTTAGACGTTACTGAAATGCCACGTGGTTGGCAACGTGCATACATATGGCGGTGACGACATGGCATACTCATAGCCGTTGATAAGTTGACGAAATAATAGATAAGAAGAACAGAGTTAATAAGTACAACGATAACACAGCTTGAAATTTGATGAATGGAGAGAGCATGGCGAACGCTCTTCCTACACAATCCCATTCTCACAGAACCGCCATTTCGTGCTTATGCAATGGCCCGGCGACGTCTCGAGTTCGAATCCAATCCCGGAACGCCCCTGCCCCTTCCCAGTTTGATGCTAAACGAAACGACGAAGCCGTAGCGAAATGGCAGGGAGAAGCTACAGTCCCTCCCCGGTTTATCACTACCAGCAGGACGTCCAAGGTTCGAGCCCGCAGCCATTCATTATTTGGCAGGAGCACGCCCGACTCTGTTATTGACTCAAGTGAGGATGAAGATAATGAGGTAAGTTTGTACTAATCTCGAACCAAATTTGACTGAAGTCAGTGCAATAATTTTGGTATAGTAATCTTATCGGGAAGTATTAAATGAAATTTATCTGGAGACATAGGGTTTGTGTGAAGCGGCGTTCAGGCTGAGAATTTTGAACAGAGCATCTGTTCTTGTTATCATGTCCAATATCATTATCAGTGTTTAAAACTCACCTCGAAGTGGAATTCTTTGGAATTAGGCTGGTTGCTTTATTTACACTTCATACCCTAATCTGGAATACGAACTGCGGAAGACATAGATACCCGTTAGACCAGTGACAGGATATAAGTTACCATCACCAAGGAGGCATCCTTATAGTGGTATCCGCCATTTCTCTTATTCCCTTTCACATTCTTTTGAAGTAGTCATGATACAGAAATAAACACTGAGAGATAATTAAATTGAAATTCTATTCATATCGAGGAATGTTGTCACAAAGGGTTTGACTGGCTGGTCAGGCAGGGGGGGGGATGTTGTAAGACTGATATATTCAGCAGAAGCTGTCATAATCGCTTAAGTGGTGGCAGTTTCTCACCTCTTAATAGCAGGATGTATGCTCTGGACTGGTAAACAAGAAGCATCTCAAGTGTTTCCATGACCAAGGATGACTAAATTAGGTCAATGGGACTTCAGAGTATAACATGTACTAACGTCTGATGCATCGCATGCAAACGAAACAACAAAAGAGAAGTTAATTATAAATCGAAATTTAAATCTGAAGACATAATGATAAATCATAGCTAGCAAAACTGGTAAACCAAAGCAATTAAGCCCCCCACAAAGTGAAGGGCAGCTAATTGCTTTCATTGCTAATCCCTGTAAGAGATATGTTAAGTGACGAAGAGTCTGCTGGGTAATTTCTTGGTGTGAATGGCAAGGCCAAGGAACTAGATATATGTCTCAGAGATAATATTTTGTGGTGATGTTGATTCCAATTGTGTTTGACCCTCCTTGAGTTATTGTTACAACGCAATCTGACATTTATGTGACATGGGTCAAGGAGCAGTGTCGAAAAGATCTGTGCTTATCAGAGTGGGTAGTAGCTGGAAGGCGTTGGTCCTGACTCCTACTAGTGCTTGCCACAGGATGGGCAAGGAAGCTTAGGAAGAAATCTACGTAACTACAAGGGGGCTTTGAAAGGTATTTAAAAACCAAGCATCATTGGTCAAGATATTTAAAAACGTAAAAAAGATGAATAGGGATTCACTTGATTCTCTATGAAGGCAATAATATCTTCCGATGATCTCACACTAAAATGGGCATTTGAATATAAGGTTATGATACCTTCCTACAATGCCATCTCAAGTTGCCTTATTTTTATTAATTCAAAAGTCCTAGGCTACATATAGTAAGGTACATTCTAATCATGACCACATGATTAAATATTTTATCACTCACTAGGGTAGAATGAATCTATAAACTTTGTTTGTTGAACAGGGTTGAGATATAGGAACATTTCATCTTCAAATGCCTAGTTTAGTAGTATGATTTTGTATATGTAACATCCTTAGAATGACCCCTTCTATGTACTCAAATATCTTATTGTTAGGTTGGCGAGCAAGATTGTGTGGGGCTTGTATGCCCATGTATATTTAATTGTTTATTTATTTTGGGGTCTGTGTGCCTATGTTTATTATTTTAAGGCAAGCGAATCTAATGTTGTAAATGCAATCACACACATGATCATAAAAATACTTCATGGATGCAGATAATTTGACAAAAAGAGTATAGGGGGCGAGAATCCACAAGAGGAAAAGGTGAGAAGGTAGAACCTTGACATGGATCTTAAGCTTGGGAAATGACAAAAAAATCATCAAATTACTTCATGAATGAAACCATAGTCTTCAAGGATAATATATCCCAGGACCAAAGTAAGGGGAGTGAGTCCCATTTGTGCCACATAGTAGAGGAAGTACATGCACATGTAAGTCAAGTTTTCCCACTATCTTGGAAGAGCCTTGTACCATTCAACCATGATTTCTCGGAGATCTAGGTAACATATATTGGGGGAATGACGACTAGCACCTAGTGGTTGGATCTCTGGCTCATTTTCTGGTTGCAGGTTGTATATGTGGATTTGGAAAATGGGAAAACAAAATATTGTGGAAAATGCACTTTCAAGAAACGAGGAATACACAAGGGGTTTACTATGTGCTATTTGTTGGAAAAATGGTAGCCATGGTCGGTTTTCATTATCAAAGTCAAAGGAGATATTATTGGTTTTTTGCTATCCAAATCGGCCTTATTTCTAAATAGTTCAAACCCACCTCTTGAAGGGGATTGACCCTTGGTCAAAACCCCTCCTATTGGACATGTATATATTGGAATTTGTCCCTCCTCTTTTGAGCATGCATCCAACATCAAAATTCGTAAATCTTCTCTAGTATTCTATTCACACGTGTGAGGGAGAAGGAAGACATTTGTTGACCAACGAAGTTTGATTTTTCTCCTCTCTGCTTTGACTAGTGTTGGCTTGGACTATTTTGTTGTGATTTGACCAAATCTCTATCTGTGATTGGAGGTTGAACTATTCAAGGATATTTGTCCATATGTTGATCGAGTTTGAAGCTGTGTTTCTATGGTGTTGACTATGCTTTGACCACAATTCAAAATCATGGCGTTGACCAAATTTGTTTGAGGAATTACAGGACCGAATTTCGGCCCTTTGACCATTCTTGAACTAAATGTTGACTCTCTCTCTCCCCTTTGACTTGATTAGACTGAGCATTAAATGTGGTCTATTGTTTGATATTTTGATTGGAAGATTAAGA
This sequence comes from Pinus taeda, assembly GCA_000404065.3. Lineage (NCBI taxonomy): Eukaryota > Viridiplantae > Streptophyta > Pinopsida > Pinales > Pinaceae > Pinus > Pinus taeda. Next base: position 38,030 of record APFE031753999.1, read on the forward strand.
TGTACAAATTGATTGAATTGAAAAATTTCTCATAAGAAATATTACTAGGTTTTCCCTCGTGTGGAGTTTTGTCTCAAGATTTTTTTTTTTTGTATCTCTTGTATCTCTTGTATCATTGTTTCATTGTGATATCTGCTGCTCTGCGGAATTTAAATGGTTGAAATTTTTCGTAACTGTAACTGCTTGATGATTTGAATGCTCTAAGAAGTTAACTTGTATCATTGGAAGTAGTTATTTGGAAGAAAATTGTTCTAGTCTACCTAGCTACTAGAAAATCAACACTATTTCTATTCCACAATTTGATGGGCAAACTGAGATTGTGAATAAGCGTTTAGAAGGATATCTATGTTGCTTTGCATCTGATAGATAAACACAATGGGTCAAATGTTTTCCCTTGGCAGTGGTACAACACATCCTTCCATACTTCTTCATAAATATCACCATTTATGGCACTTTATGGATATCACCCTTCCTGCATCACATCATCCTTGAAAGGGGCTATAAAGGCTCAAGTAGTAGAGGATCACATACTACACTAAAAAGAGGTTCTCAAACTATTGAATGACAACTTGGTTATAATGCAAGATCAGATGAGACAACAAGCAGATCAATATTGGAGTGAAATAAAATTTGAAGTGGGGGCTTGGGTATTTATGAGACTACAACCATATAAATAAATGCCCCTCAAGCAACAAAAGAATAATAAATGCCCCTCAAGCAACAAAAGAAGGAAAATAAGTTAGCATTGAGGTATTATGGCCCTGTTACTGCTCAAACTAGCAGGGGGCCTAAAATGGAATCCTTAAGTGGCAACTACTAGATCAAGGGCAATAATGGAGACTTAGGCCATCGTCACCCCAGCTAAGACTCCCAGTATATGGAAAGTCACTTGTGAAGGATGAATCAACAAATGGATGTGAAGTGACCTTTATGATCCTTTTCCTAGAAGGAGGTCAAGGATGGAGCTTTCTTTCTCTTTAAGCAAGGTACGAAGCTTTCTAGGAGAAGGAGATGAGGATTTAAGGGCTAGGTTGATGGAATATGACTTGTAAAGGAGTTTCCCAAGCCCTAAAATCCTTATTGAACTTGGTATCCCAAGTGCTTCTTGAAGGCTTGACTTTTCAAAGGTATGGGACCACGTGGGACCAAGTGGACCCAACCTAGGTTAAGGGGAGGGAGTTTAGCAACCAGTGATGATCTTAACCCAGACAAGGAAGGGGAAAGGATCAAAACGAGAATTTCCACTTAAAGGTGTCAAATTGATCCTTTGAGGTACTAGCCTAGGGAACACCATGGCAAAGTTTGTGTGAAAATTCCTAAATCGGAATCCCTACTGCAACAACTGATGATATTTCTCCTACTTGTCAGATTTGCATGAACAAGTTATTTGCAGTTTCCTATGACAAATATTGAAATACATACATTGCAACCTTCACTTAATTAATTTATATGCAGAAACAAGAGATCAAGCAAGAAAGAAAATACAACACAATAACATCGTTATTTTTGGACAAATGTCCCCAGAAAAACCCAATGTGGGAAAATCGGTGCCGCAGATCTGAGGGTTTTATTATTATGCAGTAGTAAAATTTGAATACATCTCTGGAAGCCTTCCTGACAATCCAGTTACAGAGAATAAACCTGACACAGAGATTTGTGAGATTACCTCACTATCACTGGAAATCCTGGCTGATCTAGCCCCAGAAAGATTGCCCTCGGCTTTTTTGGCTGCCTCTGCGCTGTGTTTGTGCCAGCCCAACGTCAAGCTCACTGGGGACATCGTCAATCCTCTGGTTGATCGATTTGCTGCCCAAGTGATTCAATTTTTGCCTCCTAGTCTCATACCCCGGCTCTCGACTTTTGAAACTCGAATTCCCTCTGCAAATTTTGGACTCCCTCTTGGCTCCTGTGCTGCCTCTGTGTGGCTCTACGTCAACCCCTCTGGCTCAACGCTGCCACTGCTGGATCTCCCTCTGTCTTCTTTGCTGAGTATCCTCCGACTGGGAAAGAAGATTTCCTTTTGGATACTATCGCTGCCCCTTACTGCAAAAGCTCACTTCGAATCTCTCTCCGGCAGTTGCTCTGTTTTAGAAATTCGATCTTCTGAACTCTCTCGATGTGTTCTCCAAGTGCCCATCAAGCCTTCTCTTATAATTCTCTTGCTGATCAGTCAATGATCCAGATTAAATTCTAATCAATGGCTAGGATCATATTGACTTGATCTCCACCTTCTTCTAGAAGTTTCACTCACAGTTTAGATTAATAGCCATTAATTATTTTAATTTCCTAAGTTTAGACTTAGGGTCCCATTAAAAATAATAATTATTTTAATAAAACTGTCTCTGTTTGGAATTTCCCAAAACGATTTCTGGGTATTGGAGAATGCATGTGTCTAAGCCTCCCTGCAAATTTTGAGACTTAGAACACATCCGATGCTACCAGAAATCAACAGTTTGATCTCAGAACTAAGGCTTGGGATATCTCACAATCCCACCGTCGCAATTTCTTCAAATTTGGAGGAGGCCTTGAGGACACACCAACGCCGTAGAGGTTAGGAGATCGAACTTTTTTTGTTGCTACTTTGTCGTGAAAGTGTTGCCCTAGGTGACCCAACTTGGCTAGACCTAGAAGAGAAAGGGAAAGGTGAAGAAAAATGGTTCTTTGAGTGACCACCTATTGGTAGACCAGTGTCTAATCCCTTGGGGAGAATGGAGTCTAGGAGAATAATGAGAAAGGACTTTTTTTCTCGGTCAAGGAGGCCTCAAGGACTACTTCACTTGGCCTTTAGGGCAAGAAAAAGTGACCTCAAAGCTTTATACCTCGCTTTTCAAAAAGAGATGGAATCTCAAGATAAATTCAATGGTAGAATTATCCCTAGGAGATTTCCTTCAACATACATGGCCAATACATTGAGAGATGCTATATAGAAATAATAATTCCACAATTTCGCAATTATGCAATGCAACAATTAGCCCTAATAGCGAAAATCTCATTCCAGTGCATATGGCACAGTAAAACAAGAATAACATTAAATGTGTATACTTAAATGTAAGAGAACATATCCAACCATCAACAATTTGACAATAAAGAAGCTCCAAGATAAAATAACCCAATCCAAACATCAAAATTCATCCATCCTCCAATTCATCCTCCAAGTAAGAAGTGTGAAATTCTCAAGAGAGAAGAATGATCCAATCCAAAGTGATGATACAAATGAATTCAAGTCTATCCTATTAATACACTCATTAGGAGTTCGAATTACCTAATTTGAGCCTACATTAGCCCATCAACTAAAATAATGTGCAAATAACTATCTATTGGTGACAAGACCACCAAACTAGATGATAAATAAAATAATAAGCCTCCTAGGAGGTTGAATAATTAATAATGCATGTCGTTGGCCTCTCTAAGAGGCTTGATGAAGTCCATAAGTGCCAAAATTATGAGTTGGACTTCCAAAAGTAATGGACAAGGGGTTGGCCCCTTGTTTTCCACATAATAAACCTGTGGTGCTCCCAATGGTTGTGAGGGCACACAAGTGACCGCATGGGTATCCAAGTAAGTCGAAGGTGCCTGGAGACCATCTATAAGGGCTCAAATGATGGTGTAAGTGATGCCACATCAGCATACAGGTCCTGGGTCATCTGCCAAGTGCATGGTACAACTGTGGGGCAGACTAGGCAAAGGTGAACCTGGTGCATCTTCCTCGTCCAATAGGTGAATCTTGAGCAATCTTTGAACATCTATGGGGATCGATGGAGTTACTTGTGTCAATGTAGCCCTCTGGAGGGTTAGGACCTCGTATAGGGAGACCAAACCCAAGATGGAGACCACCTGCAATCCTGCATAAGATCCAATGCATCCCCTAGCCTTCTAGCACAACAAGTCATCAAGGAAATCGAGTAAAAGAGCTTACAAACCATGGACCACAAGTGGGGACTTCATAATGGCTTGCCCTTCCAGAATGGGCTTTGGCAGGTGCTAATGTCTCCAAGCTTTAAATGGGGTTAACCAAGTATCCCATTAGGTGGTTTCTACTCCTAAAGGGGATAATATGTCCAAGGTACATCCTTTAAAAGGTGGTGGCATCTGATAAAGAGATGAATGGAGTAGGGAATGAAAAGGGGCAATGCTGGGCCACATGCTAGGGTACAAGGGTAGCTAGTAAAAGGGAAGCCCACACTTGGGTATATAATGTATAGGAGGGAGCAATTGTGGTACATGAGGTGACCCAACCTTGATTTTTCTACCCTTCTTTATCCCTTTGCCTTTTTATGATTTTTCTTTAATTAACTGCTTGAGGGGTAAGACAATCATGGGTTCCTATATGACGAAGGAGGCTCATAGAGCTTGTAGGAACTGGGGTGATGGCCATGATGATGGGGTAGAGCTCATGTATTGGCTTTTTCCCACGTGCTAAATGTGTTTGTCCTGACCATCTTTTGCATTTTGTGGTACATTTCTTGTTGAGTGTGGCCAATCATGCCTTTACTTTTCTTTTTAGCTGCATCAACCTCCGGGGCATCATTCCAAGCCCAACCCAAGGTATGGGCAAGGGGAAGGAGAGAGCTAACCCATGTGGACCCAGTGGAGGAATGTGGACCCAGGTGGGGAGAAATGATGAATGGGGTCATAATGAGTGGCAAGGGGGCAATATATGTGGATGAGGGAGTGGGACCACGCAACCAAAATCAGGGTTTCCCATGAAGTACCATACTTAAAGCCAAAAGGGTCAGTAAAAGAGATAGCATGGGACTAGAATCCAAGGTTAACATCTAAAAAGGGTCTAGGGGACTAGAGTACAAACCTAGTCCATTCCTTCCGTCGAATGCCCCCATTAATCCATGTCCATAAGTGTCCATGATAAGCAAACTACAATACTCAATTACCAAATGACAAGGCATACCTTTAGGTTCGAGAGGCCCACATTCAAACATACGATCATGGCAGATGGGTGAGGGACCACATGGCTAGCTCAGGTGGCGGAGAAATGGCACAACGAGCTAGTTGGTGGTTGCAAGGGGCTGCTGGCTATCGGCTAACGACCATCTTAGAGAAAAAAAATTCTCCTAGGGATATCACCCACAAAATGGTGTGTAACATGCCCCTACTAGGCGTTGGAGAGGATTGGAAGTATGGCTTACAAATTGGAGTTGCCTCCATCTTCATGTGTACATCTAATTTTCCATGTTTCTCACTTGAAGAAGGTAATTACTGACAAGATCCTAGTCCAAACTATATTACTAGAGATTAATGAAGAAAGGAAAATCATATTAGAACCAAAAACATTCCTGGAAATAAGGATTAAGCAACTGAGAAATCGAGCAATTAGTGAGCACCTCATCAAATAGAAGAACCTCTTAATTTTCCACTATTCTTTGCTGTTACAATCACTTTAGCCCAATTCTTAACTTCAATTAGTAATCAATTCAATCTTCCAGTGATCAGTAGCAATTGTAGATAGAACGGTAAATGCAATGTACAGTAAGAGACAATCAAGGGGGAAAACCCTTTCAACTTCTTCTTCTTATTAGATTGTCATAAAATGTTCAACAAAGAGAGTGTAATGATCTAATTCATCAATGAGTCAAATTCAATCCTTTGACTATCAAACAAAGTTAACCAACCAATATCAAATGATGACCCAATAGTCAAATCTGTCTCATGTCAAATCTGGTCAAAGTCAGAGTCTGCAAATTTGTCAAAGTAAAAGGTAGTCAAATGTGCCCTAACTAGTTCAACAATCAACGGTCAAACTGTCCTCCAAGAGCTCAGTCAGCAGTCAATAAACTTCACCCCCAATGCTAGTCAAACCTCAGTGAAAACAACTCCAAAAATCATAGTCAAATCTGGTCAACGAAGAGAGAAGGTCTGCGGTCAACTGTAATCAACATGCCCAAAAAACTTCGGTCCTTGTGCCAATAAATGAGGCCTTCCAAAACATGTCAAAGTCTGGTTAAAGTGTGTTAGAACGTCCCAAAACAAGGCTAGTCAATGCTAGTCAAAGTCACCCAAACAGAATTGGCCAACAAAAAAGAAGGCTTCCTCATTCGCATGTGTGAAGAGAACTCTACATTTTTTCAAATGTACGAACCAATGAGATAAGAGAGGGATGCTTGATGATGTCTTCAAATAAGGTGCCTTGATGCTATATTTATATGCGTTGGATGACGACAAATTAGCCTTTCAGGCCGACCTTGACTTTTGTGCCATTGTGGGTTTTCACTTCAAAAATTCATTTTTCCTTAACCAAATTAAATTCTTCCAAGGGAAATTTGGGGCTACTTTGGATGAGGAAGATTGTCCAACGGAGGGAATTTGTCCTTGAGCTACCAAATTAACACTCCCTCTCAGTTAGGGAGAAATTTCCGACTGCAATATATGTTGCATCTCAAACATCTTATCATCGTGAAGTCATTTGTCACCTTTTCTCATCTCTGCTCATCTTTAATGAACACTCTTGAATTTAAAAGAAGAAGAATTTGACATCATAAGGGAGCTCTAGCTACTACCCTCTATCCAATGGAAATAGGCGAGATCCACATGCCAAGCAAGGGTCACAACCATCCTATTGTTTAATCAATAGGAGAGATACAACTTGCTATAGAAGGAAACGATCACATCCATCCTATCGTCTAGTGACAATGGGCGAGATCCATCTACCAGTAAGGGCAAGGATCACATCTGTCCCGTTGTCTAGTCAATAGGCGAGATCAACTTGCCGTATAAGGTGGTGATCACATCCATCCTAATGTCTGCTGATCTTCGCATGTTGAGCCTCAAGAGTCAAGTGGTAGAACACTTGCATCCTCTATGCTTGAGTGAGATACCACTTGCTATGCAAAGATCACACCATCTCAAGTCATTTCAACCCATTGGCTAGATGGGGAGGCAATCCCAACAAGCCCTGCTTGTGGGTAGGATACCTAATGAGGTATACTTTGTCAATCATGATAGGGGGAGATACGCAACTTGTCATAAATGAGAAGGATCACGCACACCCTATGGTGACAATAGGCAAGGTACTACTTACCTCAGAAGGTAAGGATCACAACCATCCTATTGTCTAGAGATTCCTCAACCCTAGGAGCTCTCAGGCTCAATTCCTCTCCTTGTGAGGTCAAATAGGGGGAAAGAGCATAACTCAATTTTCTTGATCAACTGAGACCCTTACCCTAGAGGCTCACATCCATCAGTCCAAGCTGCTCTCTAAAGACCAAGAACTTCCCTTTCGGCAAATTCTTCGAGAGTATGTCTACTATCTGCTCATCAGTCAAAATGTGATGGAGTCTTACGACTCCTCTCTGTACCATGTCTCAAATGTAGTGGTACCTGATCTCAATATGCTTGGACTTGTCATGAAATACAAGATTCTCTACCAATCAGATCCCACTCTTGTTGTACCAATATATCACTCTAGTATCCAGGACCTGTTAAAATAGCTCTCCAAAGAGCTTCCTCAACCAACCTGCCTCACAGCTAGCCATGCTAGTAGCAATTTATGTTGAGATTTATAGCTTAGGAGGTACTCCAAGCCTTGAGGATAAAGGGTTTGGAGGAAGGAGCTCCACAAGTGGCCTTGTGGGCTTGAAACCCAACCCTGGGGTTTTGCACCCAAAGTTGTTGGGCCAAAACCGTGATGAGATTTCTACATGCGATGATTTGATTTGATAGAGGACTCTGAGAGCAACTAGATGCAACAAAAATCACTTGAATTGGAGTTGTAGAAATGGAGTTATTAATTTTTGAAGTTATGGTATGGGATCGTGGCACAAAGTTAAGGCCGGCTTGATGTTTTAGAGGCCTTATGACAGATTGTCAAGCTCACCAAGGGTATTTGTTGGAGCCCTTGAGAATCCTATATAAGGAGGTGAGATGTGAGGCTAGAAAAGTCAATTGTGTGCATAAGAAGGAGCTCGCATTAGGTGGGGAGTTCTCTAATTTAGCCGCAGGTTTGTGCAGACTCCAAATGAAGGGAAACGAGGCTAGATTTTGGTGTCCTTCACGACTGTTTGGAGGCCAAGAAGATAAGATAGGTGTTGAGCAGTAAAAAGGGGCTTTTTAACCTCTATTTACCCTACATTAATTATCAATCCAGGTATGATTTTTTTATCTCAAGAGTGTACTCAGTCTGAGGCGGCCACTTGTTAAAGAGTAATGTTTGCAGTATAGTGCTTTACAAAAGTAAATAAATGCTGGAAACAAACTCTAATTGTAATGGCAAGAAACTTAAATACTTTGAAACTAAATCATTCACTTAAGAAACTACAACAATCATCAGTCAAGGATGCAGTAATGATAACTCTTTCCCTTGCAAATTGATGTAAATGAAAACCAATCAAAGGCAAGGTCTCCAATCTAAGAACTAGACAATAGTAGTCAATGTTCGCTACAGTTGTAGATCTTTCTATTCACACCAAAGAAAATACTTGAAATAACAATTCAATTAACAGAAAAGGAACAACAGCTATATCTATTGGAAAGATTGAACAACAAAGCTTAATCTACAGGAATTAAGCAACAATCTTAACCAAAAGGAATTGAACAACAATCTTTAACTAATAAAGGAATTGAACAACAATCTAAGAAAGGAACAACAAACCTAAGTAAGTCTACGGAAATTGAACAACAATCTTAATCAAGTGTAAACACACAGCGACTATAGAATCAGTAATCTTACTCTAGCATAATGGGCATTAACCACAGTTATAAAGGAATGGCAATTGCAATTATAATGGAACAGTAATCAAATGAACAACAATCGCAATTGTAAGTAAACTGTAGCTAAATGAACAGCAATATCAATTTGTAATGAACAACAATATCAATCTGTAAATGAACAACAATATCTGAGTTAGACAATGCGATACTGTTTCAGAATGAACAGCATAACATTTTCAGTTGCAAATGATAATCTTGCTATTTCAATTACGAATTCGATATAACAGAGCAAGTCAATGAAATGTTCAGGAACAGAAAATTACTGAATAAAGCGAATTTAAAGGAATGCAAAGGAAATAAAACCACACACGACTGTAATCGGAAAATAATGATACAGAAAGCAAGTGATCCACTAGGGTCGGGCCCTTAGCCACCAGGGATGCACTGCTGCGGTTACTCCAGGATCAGATAACGGAACAACAATTGAGTTATATATTAATCATAAAGGCAAAATTACAGCTATCACTCTTTAAAGAGAGTCGATGATCAAAGTTCAGATTACAACAGTAAATTCTGCAAATCAACAATAATATCCGCCCCTTGGGTTAGCAGCGCTATCCCTTTTTATAATGGCCAGGCGGAAGTATCAAAAATATAGATAAGTCTTGAGGTAGCGATCCCTCAGGATCCTCTTGAGGTAGCGATCCCTCAGGATCAAAGGATCTTGAGGGATTCGCCATATCTTTAATCTTCAGTTATCGTTTTGTCCTCTTGCGCTGATACCGCGTTTCTTCTTCCTTTTCCTGGTCCATGCGCTCCGATCTTGATTTCCTTGTCTGGATGCGGTTTCCTGTCAAAGGGACAACAGTTGGTTCTGCTTTGTCTTTTCCTCCGGAAGTGATTTTCCATTTTTTTCACTTTCTGCATAGAAAAAGACAATAATTAATCTTTTTACATCAATCACAAATCTCCTTAATTCTATCATAATCCTTTAACATATTACCATCTTAGAATGTAAAGAAGTTATGATTTAAAGGAAAAGATAAAGAAATAGATGGTAAATACATACCTTTTCCAATGCTCAACACACCCCTTTGCTTACCCTTTTTCATGCCCTCATGAAAACATTGTAATTGACATGCAAGGCAGTTAGGGAATAGGTTGAAGAAGGATTTTCATGTAGTGGTCTAAAACCATGATTTCTAGCTAAGACTTCAAAAATATGCCCTGTCTGACCTTCAGGCAATTCATATAGGGCTTTATACCCTGGTGCAGGATACCAGATGATTGGACTTCGAAACCTATGGCCTAACCAAGACGAGCCCTCTCTCAATATGAGGTTACTATAGGTAACCAGGCGATCAGCAGCAAGCTTAAAATTTTCGTAATTGAATGGCTCTCTGTCTTGGACATTCCGATTGGAAGTCTTGTATCAGAATTTGGCTGCTGCTATGGCAAGGTCTTTGATGGCTAGGAGGTATTCTACCCCTTGCTGGACAACTGCTTTGTGAATAGGTCCCAATGTCTGGATCACACCCTTCTTTCTCATTAAGCTTCTATGCTTATTCCACAGTTGCAATGGGTTTCTAGGTTCACCCCTTACCCACAAATCTAACCCGTTCTCCTGTCTCTGGAAGGTGTTGTGGGCTTTAAGCCACTTTATTAGGTTAACAGCAAAAGAGATGAATGCCTGAAGCTGGATATCACCCACAAAAGCGCTAGGGTTCTTTTCCGTTTCACTGTCCAACACAAGATTATGCAAATAAAACTCACATAACAATCGTTGGACTTTCACCCCATAATGCTTACATCAGTTTATGAAATCATCAATAGTTTTTAACTCCATAGGCACCCCTGCCTTGACAGCCTTAATTTTCAATTGTAAATACCTTTCCATCAAAAACAAAACATAGTTTTTGGCAGGTGTCCTACATGCTAGAACATCAGTGTACAAAGAACATAAGGTATCCATTTGACTCATAACTGTGTCTAGTCTATTGGTTACCTTTTTAACTTTTTCCTCTGCCCTTCGCCATCTATCGAAGCCCTCACCCTCCGATGCATTGATGTTCTTTACCTGCTGTTGTAACTTCTGATATTTCTCCTGAGGAACAGTTTCCTCTGTGAGCTTTTCTATCGTTTGTTGGGCTTGTGCCAAATCCTTTTGAAGTTTCACTATCCTCGGATCATTGTCCATCATAACATTTTTGGGCTGGAGATCTACTTGTATCTCCTTATTGCGACATCTGGTTCTTATAGTCTGCGTTTCCTTCACATGAACTTTCCGATCTGTCGTGATGCTAGAGGACAATGCCTCTGTTTGGATGTCCTTATTACAGATTGGTGTGTTTTCTGTTTGGGCTTCTGCATTTCTAACAGCCACATGATGTCCCTTGCGGTCCTGAATAATAATGGGTTTGAGTTGAGTCCTTTTGATCTTCTTTTTATGGGATTTCGCCTTGGTGGCTGCATCCTTTGCTCCAGGGGTTCTTTTTGAGGTTTTCCCCATTTTTACGACCCTTATTTGTTGCCTGAGTTGTTTAATTACATTTAGCAGTCTCTGCTGTTCCTTTCGCAACTTTTTGATTTCATTTGTTTTCTTCGAAGGAACAACTGTTTCTTTTCTTGGGCCTGGGCTTTGTTCTTTAGGGATTGTACCCTCGCCCTGGCTTATTTCCATGTTTTCTGCGTGGAACACTTCTTCAGTGTTTTCGTCCTCCTGATTAGGTTTTTCAGGGGTGGAATCCCTGAGTTGATATGCTATTTCTGGGCAGCTTCTTCTTCTACTTCTTCTTCATCATGCATTTCTTCGGATGTACTCTGATTGTGAACAGAGTGTTCCTGTGATTGCCTTTCCTCTTCTTCCTCACCGTTCATTTCTTCAGATGCACTCTTATTGTGAGCAGAGTGTTCTTGAGATTGTCCTTCTTCTTCTTCCTCATCACACATCTCCTCAGATGGACTCTTACTGTGAGCAAAGTGTTCCTGCGGTCCTTCGTTGATATCGGGGTTGAGTGGGTTGTGGGGCTGGACGTACTCACCCATATTGGCCAAAATTTGGGCCAATTCGTCTTCTTGCAGAGGGTTTTGTAATGGGCTTTCGTTGGGTTGCTCTGCTTCCTCCTCTTCTTCCTTGCCGGAGTGCTCAGTTTCCTCTTTCGGTTCCTCTTCTTCATTTTCCCCTCCTTCAAGTTGTGGAGGTTGCTCGTTCTCTGAGTCATGTATCTCTAATGGCTGGCTACTGTTTCCTTGGGGATTTCCCAACATTCCTCTGCTTCTCTCCAATCTGACAGATTGTCTTCGTTTCTGCGGTCTAATTGATGTGCTAACAGTGCTTTTTCATTTTGGGGCTGGCAAGGCCAGTCCCCCATCTATTGAGAAAACCAATTCTTCCCAACTACTCTGCTGTTGGGTGAGACTGTAATTGACTATCAGCCGAATTAAGCTGTGATGACTTACTACTGATTCTACATGACGAGATTTTCTTATACTTCGGGTAGCATCATGCAATAAAAAATTTAAGTATGCGGGCAAATTCACAGCACATTTTTGTTTTAATACAGCTAATAGTTTGAGATGGCGCGGTCTTACCATGTCTTTTCGGCCATCACAAGTGATGTAGCTTTGCACAATTCTGGCTAATTCTGCCCAAGGCTCTCCCAGGGTTGCCGGCAAGACTCTTTTTCCTTTGACAGTAAGGCTCTGTCCTTCGTCCTAGAAGATGGTTATAGCGTCTTGAAGTCTCATTTTTTTCAGGGTCCATACTGGTCCAACAGCTGGCAGTCCTGATACTTTAGCAATTATCGCATCTGTTACAGTTATTTGCCTTCTCCTTACCATGGAATGGTTTTCCTGCAAATTCTGTAGAAATTCAATGGCCACCGTCTCGTTAAATTGCTGTAGTCGGTTAAGGTAGGCAATCCATCTTGCCCTTACTAAGATTTCGCATGCAGCATCGAAGACTATTAACACCTGCTGTTCGCTGCGTATTGATCTGCCTCCCATTTTGTTCAAGCTTAGCACACTGTTAATTTTTCCAGAGCAAAAACACAGAGATGACGATGGAACAACAAGCTGTTCAAGCTTTAGCTCACTGTTAATTTTTACAGAGAAAAAACACAGAAATGGTAATGGAATAGCAAGCTGTGCATATTGGGAAATATAATACCGTTAAACTTGCTATTCCTGAGTTTTGATGGAGTCATAGTACCTCCAAATGAGGAGTTGACACATATGCCAGTGCATTATGGAGGTCACCCGCGCCCCCCTGAAATGTGATAGGCTGTCCTCGGCCAGCAAATAAAGGAGCAGCATGCTGGACTGTAGTCATACATGAAAATAAAGGAACGGCGTATAGATTCATGACATGTTTACAAAAATCAACGGATTACTGAAATCGAGGCTTATGATGGAAATCGCGAATAAATATGGAAATGCCGTGGTATGATGCGAAAAATAGAGGATAGGATAGCTTGACGTAAGTAAAAGTTCTTATGCGGTCATTATCCACTTTGACCATTATGATTGATTTATAAATGATTTTCATGTATAAAAGGTTCAAAAGGGTTATATAACATAATCTCATTTGAAATCAATATAAATATATAAGAAGAAGGGTTTATAATGACTATTGGTGTATGAAAAATATGACTTCAATACCATCAGCAGAGCTCTGTTGCCCACAGGTGTCCATAACCGTGACAGAGTTGCTTATTTCACCCTTGGAACCATAATCCTTTGTGTATGCCTAGGAAAGTGCTATGCGATGTCAGAATGGAGGCCATTGTGCTGGCTTGGTAACCAGATGAATCACAATGCCATTCACCAGGAAGGAGTGAAAGGTGGGCAGGCCGGCTCGTGATGAGACCTCCTGTTCCAAGGACTTTTTATTTTTCTGATATTCCTCTTGGATCATATCCCTGGTGTGGTGGCCATAGTGGGAATGCCACTTCACTTTCTTCTTTATGATCATGGTAGGCTGGCTCTTGGTGAGACCCCCTATCCTTCATCTGACAAATCATGTTAGTAATCATATAGATATATATTTTTTTCTCTTTTTTTTTTTATACAACACTTTCCTATTTATATACAGAGGGTGGCTCAACACTCCTTAAGAGTAGGGATGGTGGAAGAAGTCTGAATATCTCAATAGAAGAAAATATGCCTTTATTCTTATTCAATAATACTGATCAAAGAAAATTATGAAGATTTAAGGAAGAACCAACATGATAAAAATAATCAATCAAATTGGTTTTAGTGAAAACAAAGACAACAAAGTAATATAAATAGTTGTGTCCTTTCCTCTTTTTCTTATCAATTCAAAGCAATTTCTCCAAAGATAACGATTTTTCTTGAGTTTGCTGATTTCAGTATCCTCTAGTTTTTGTATTCTTGCATAAATGTATAGCTGTGCCTTAAATGACCATCTTTCACAAAAATCCTCTAAATGATGAAACACACGCACACACAAAAACAAAAAAATGCACTCAAAAGGTGTTGTTCCTTAGATGGAACCACTCTTGTTCCTTAAGAGGGAAAACAAAAGAACCTTTGCACACAAAAATCGTGGTTCCTTTAAGAGGAATAGCAAGCAAAATAAAAAAATACACTCGGAACTGTTGTTCCTTAAGAGGAACAGTAGTTGTTCCTTAATCAGAACAGCAAATAAAGCAAGCGCGAAATAAAATACCGCTCCTTTAGCGGAACAACCTAAGATCATCTGAAATCGAAATTGATGTTCCTTCGGAAGGAACGACAGAAAAGAAAAAAGGCGAAAGAGGGGTGTTCTTTTAAAAGGAACGACAAAACAATCTGGCAGAAGTGTTGTTCCTTCGGAAAGGAACGACAAGAAAAATGCGGAAATGCTGTTCCTTTGGAAAGGAACATCAAAATGCGAAAGTGATGTTCCTTCAGAAAGAAACAGCAAAAACGAAGGTGCTGTTCCTTCGGAAAGGAACAGCAAAAATGCGGAGATGCTGTTTCTTCGGAAAGGAATAGCAAAAACGAAAGTGCTGTTCCTTCGGAAAGGAACAACAAAAAACGAAAGTGCTGTTCCTTCAGAAAGGAACAGCAAAAAACGAAAGTGCTGTTCCTTCGGAAAGGAACAGCAAAAAACGAAAGTGCTGTTCCTTTGGAAAGGAACAACAAAAAAATGAAAGCGCTGTTCTTTCGGAAAGGAACAACAAAAGACGAAAGTGTTGTTCCTTCAGAAAGGAACAACAAAAATGCGGAAGTGTTGTTCCTTCGGAAAGGAACAACAAAACGTGAAAGTGCTGTTCCTTTGAAAAGGAACAGCAAAATGGCGGAAATGCTGTTCCTTCGGAAATGAACAACAAAATGCAAAAGTGTTGTTCCTTCGGAAAGGAACAGCAAAACGGCGGAAATGTTGTTCCTTCGGAAAGGAACAACAAAATGCAAAAGGGCTGTTCCTTCGGAAAGGAACAACAAAATGGCGGAAATGCTGTTCCTTCGGAAAGGAACAACAAAATGCAAAAGTGTTGTTCCTTCGAAAAGGAACAACAAAAGGGTGCAAATGTTGTTCCTTCGGAAAGGAACAACAAAATGCAAAAGTGTTGTTCCTTCGAAAAGGAACAACAAAAAGGCGGAAATGTTGTTCCTTCGGAAAGGAACAACAAAATGCAAAAATGCAAAAATGCAAAAATTTGTACAGAAAGTAATTTATACAAGCAGAAAAGAAAAAGTTATGTACAAAATTTAGGAATAATGAAATTACTTAATGAACCAATGCCGAGGAAGAATTATTTTCCTCAGCAAGAATCTGCATATCAGAATCTTCCCGGAGTTGCTGGTAGAAGGATTCCCGAGTAAGCGGTTTATGGTACAGTCGCACTCGGTGGCCATTTTCTTTAAAGGTATATCCAGATCCGTCAATAGTAGTCAAAGTAATGGTGCCATTGTCATGTAGTTTCTGGATTTCATAGGGTCCAAGCCATCGAGTCTGAAGTTTTCCCGGAAAATCCTGAAACCTGGAGTCATATAGGAGTGCCCAGTCTCCTTCGTGGAAGATTTTCTGTTTGATCAGGGTGTCGTGCCATTTTGCTCTCTGCTGTTGGATTAATGCAGTGCGTTGAAAAGTCGAGAGCCTAATTTCATCTAGCTCGTTAATTTGCTGTACTCTGTTAGTCTGGGCCTCATTTAAATTCAGACCGACCTCCTGTGCTGTTCTTAATGTTTGTATTTCGAACTCTATTGGAAAGATGGGTTCCTTTCCAAATACTAGCTGATATGGTGAATAACCGGTGGTGTTTCTCCACGTTGTTCGGTATGCCCACAAGGCTTCCGGCAATCTTGAAGCCCAATCACGCCTGTGTGATGCAATGGTTTTTGTCAATATTGTCTCTATCACTTTATTCGTGCTCTCTACTTGGCCATTTTCCTGTGGGTGATATGGAGTGGTAATTTTGTGCTGAATGTGATAATTTTTTAATGTTGCAGCGATTTTATTACCTACAAACTGTGGTCCTCCGTCCGTGATTATGTCCCTTGGGAGGCCATATCGCACAAATATTTGGAACAGGAAATGAATCACAGAGTCCTCTGTGGCTCTTGGAAGTGCCTCTGCTTCAACCCATTTGGTAACATACTCTGTTGCTACTAGAATATATGTTTTCTGATTTGATGATGGGTTGATCGGACCAACAAAATCGAGCGTCCAATGCTCAAATGGTTCGATTACTAACTGTGGGTTTAAAGGCATTTCGTCGGACTGTCCAAGGCGTCCTGCTCTTTGGCAACTGTCACAGGCTTGAACAAATTTCTTAGCGTCTTTAAAACCTTGTGACCAGTCCTTCGATCTGCGAAATGTCCGCCACACGGTCCGTCATGACAGGCTTTCAGAATGTCAAGTATTTCATTTTCACGTACGCATCTTCTGATGTGCATATCTGCCCTTGTATGAAATAGGTAGCCCCCAATCCAAGAAAATCGGGTACTACGTTACACAATCTGTTTTCGTTCATTGGGGGTCAGATGCTTTGGTAATTTGCCTACTGCTAAATAATTTGCAACATCAGCATACCGGGATGTCTTGACAGTAACAGCAAATAAATGTTCATCTGGGAATTGATCTTCGACTGCTGCTGCGTCCGCTGGCTTTAGCATTCGTGAGAGGAAATCAGCTACAGGATTCTCTTTCCCTGGTCGATCTTTTATTGTGATGTCAAATTCCTGCAATAAAATCAACCATCTTGTTACTCTATCGTTTGTAATAGGTTTATTTGCTAAATATTTTATGGCAGAGTGATTTATATATAAAACAATAGGATATCCGGTGATATAATGACTAAATTTATTTACAGCATGTATTACAACTAAAATCTTTTTTCAGTAACAGTGTAGTTTAGCTCAGCAGGAGACAAATTCTTGCTAATATAATAGATTGCATATGGTTTTTTGTCTTCTTCCTGCCCAAGGGCTGCTCCAATAGCTGTCTCTGAAGCATCTGAAGAAATTTGAAATGGCAGGTCCCAATTTGGGCCTCTGAGCACTGGGGCTATTGACACAAGCTTTTTCAGATCCTCAAAAGCACGATGGCATTTATCTGTCCAAACAAAATCAACATTCCCTATCAGTGCGTATAGAGGTGCAACTATTTGAGAAAAATGTTTTATGAATCTCCTATAATAACCAGAAAATCCAAGAAAACTGCGTACCTCTATTTGTGTGGTAGGAGTAGGTATTAACAAAATTATTTGAATTTTGGCCGGATTTACCTGTATTCCAGCCGCTGAGATATCATGACCTAGGATGAGCCCTTCGGTCATCATCATATAGCACTTTTCATGGCTCAAGCAGAGCCTGGTGGCAATACATTGTTGCAACACCTTTTTCAATGTGTCGAGTGCTGGCTCAAAATCATCTCCGTATGGTGTGAGAAATCATCCATGTATACTTCGAGCCCTTCATTTATTAAATTTGAAAAGATGCTGAGGATGGCCCTCTGAAATGTGGCAGGGGCATTGCATAGGCCAAAGGGTAGGACTTTGTAAGCAAATGTTTCCCAAGGACAAGTAAAAGTAATTTTGTCCTGGTCTTCAGGGGCAATCTGAATCTGATTGTACCCACTGAAGCCATCCAAGAAAGAAAAGAATTTCTTTCCTGCTAATGTATCTAGTACCTGATCAATGAATGGAAGGGGAAAGTGGTTTTTCTAAGTTGCTTTGTTTAATTCTCTATAATCTACACAAATCCTCCACTTTCCATTCTTCTTTGGCACCACTACTAGTGGAGAGACCCACTTGCTATCAGAGATTGGATAAATAAAGTTTACATCCAAAAGTTTTGGTAATTCAACTTTCACAATATCTTTCAGGTGAGGGTTGAGTCTTCATTGGGTTGGCGAACGGGTCTAACATCTTTTTCTGTATAAATGTGGTGTGTACACAGTTGGGGATCAATTCCCTTCATGTCCAGATAATCCCATGCAAAAGCTTCCTTATATTTTCTTAGTAGTTGGACTAGCTTTTCTTCTTGTTCAGGAGTCACGTTATTGTTAAAGTTCAAGGTTTTTCCTGGCTCAATCTCTATAGTTTTGTTGTTTGAAACAGAGGTAGTGGGTATTGTTTGATCATGAGTGTCTTTGAGAGGATCTTCTTCTAGTTCATTGTCAAATGTTGCCTCTATCATGTGACATTGGACATGAGATCTGGATTCGGATTGGTTAATGAAGTTGTTAATAACATCATCCTCTGTTTGATCTTTAAAATCAAGGGCATCTTCTATGGTTAATGGGGATCTAATGTTTTCTGTGAGGTATGATACAGGTTGTTTGTTAGTTTTTATTATTGTTACACTTGGTTGGGCTGGAGGGTATAGAGCTAGATTCTTGATATTACTCCCTCTAGTTATGGTCATACTGCCTTGTCGGCAGCCAATATAAGCATCAGCAGTCGTAAGCCAAGGTCTACCTAAAATAAACGGACCCGTCCATCGAGTTGGTTTTTGGGGTTGATTATCAGAAAGTCGGCAGGGTATTCCCAGGAATCAACGGATACCATTACATCGTGTAGTGTACCTTCTGGCCTAACTACTGATCGGTCAACGAGTTCTAATAAGGTAGAGGTTGGTTCCATTGATGTAATGCCCAGTTTTTGATAGGTGGTGGTTGTTAAAATATTAATTGTAGCCCCTAAATCAACTAGGGAATTTGAAAAGGTTTGTCCATTGATTTGCATTGTCACTATTGTATTCCCTGGGTCTTCATATTTGACAAGTGCTTTTCTTCTTGATAACAGATCAGATAGGGTGCCAACTACTTGGACTGTTGGGTTATTTGTTATTCTCCTCTTTGGCTTCCTTATACATAACTCTTTGATGGTTTTTGCGTATATTGGGATATCTTGGATAGCTTGGAGGAGTGGGATTTTTATACACAAATTTCTAAGTTCTCCCAGAATATCAAAGTCAGGATGTTTGATAGGGCGTGGTATGATTAATCATTCTGGGAATGGAGGAGAAGATGTGGTTACTTGGTCATGGGTTTGTTGTCTGACCACATCTTCTTCTTGTAGTGGTTGTTCTGCAGGTAACTGATTTTCAACTTGAACATTTTTATCTCCCTCGGTTTCTATAATGCGCCCAGACTTTAATTGAAGGTCGTTGCACTCCCTCAGATCGGTTTCTAGTTCTGGTGTTTCGATTATTTGAACGGATTGAACTGGTCTATTATTTGGTTTCGGGTTGGGTTGGGTTGGGAGTTGCGGCGGTCTTAAGTTGGACTGGTGATTTTGTTGTAGTGCATATGGTGCTGGCAGTGTAGGTTGAGGGAGTGGAATGGTTCTTGCTGGCTGATTCATTGGTCTTTGCTAGTTTGTCTGCCAGGCTTGGCTCTGCGAAGTGGGAGGGGACCATTGTGTTGGATATGCATTGTTTTGCCAATATGGTGGAGAGTAGGGGAAATTTGGCCAATTAGATTGACTTGTTTGATTCGGCCATGGTGATGAAGGAAATGGTTGTTGTGACTAGTTTGAAAAGGGAGGCCGATTTTGCCACATTGTATTATATTGTTGAACATGATATTGCGGAGGCTAGAAAGAAGAAGACGGATCGGAGGACATACCTGGATGTTGAGGCTGCCATTGACGACGCTGATTTAGTAGGTACACTGGCTCTGATTCTTCTTCCACTTCTTTATATACTGCTTTCAAACCAGGAAGTGAGGGGCAATTCTCTGTGGAGTGATCTTTTGTACAGATAGCGCAGACTTGAACTGCATCTAGTGGGCACTCTTTATGGCTGTGTTTCTTTCTGCATTTGGGGTAGAATATTTCCAGGTTTTGCTCTGCTTCTGCTTGTTTCTGTTTCACTTGCATAATATCGAGCTGCGTTTTCAGAGTCCCCAATATATCAGTTTTGAAATTCTCGAGTAAATTTTCGATTTCTGCGCGGGTTACTCCTTCACTGACGATCTTGTTGTCCCTTGTGAACCTGTCACGTTCTGTTGGTTTTAGCCTTGTGCTGCCTCGTGAACTCCTGATACATAAATCAATAATGTTAGCAAAATTTTCTTGATAAATGTCACATTTTCCCATAATATTTAGTGTTTCAACCCATTGTTCCTTCATCCCTTCAATTAATGTCGTTTTCAATACATTGTCAGGTAAGGGTAATGATGCATAAAGAGATCTTTGAAGATTATACTGAAAACGTTCAACATATTCTTCTAGTGTGTCATTAGATCTAGCTACCATCTGAAATATTTCATCCTTTAACTCTCTAGACCTACAATAATCCTGATATTTTTTCAGGAAAGCACCTTTCATATGATCCTAGTCATTTATGACACCTCCACCTAACCCCATAAACCATCGTAAAGTAGGCCCTTTTAATGTAGAGGGAAATAATTTTAGCTTTTGGGGATCAGTGGTATAGTCGTACCCCCTGCATATTACATTGAATTCAAACAAAAATGCATCTGGATCTTCCGATGTTAGGCCATGGAATGTAGGGATATGCTGGAGAGGAATGACCTTCATAGGTGCATTAACTGCAGTATCTATAATGGGATATTGCAGTGTGGAGGTTTGGGGGGTTTGCTGGTTCTGGGCCATTTGGTCAAATATGTGCCAATATCCTTCTGGGATTTCTAGGAGGGTATTCCTAGGCTGTGGTTAGGAGTAGGAATGGCCTTAACAACACTTCCTTTGTCTAGGATGATGAGAGTTCCTTGCTGAACTAATGTCTGGGGGGATCTTAGCTCTTCAGGTTCTTCAACTTTGTTCTGGATAATTTTGACAGCACTTCCTTTATCTGGGTTGCTTAATGGCTGAACTATTCCAAGGGGAGATTTTGGTTCTTCGGTTTCCCCTGTTTCTCCTCTTCCTTCGCAGAGATTACTAAGGTTCCCTTCTTGTAACGATTTCGGGCTAGAATTCTCAATTTCTTGAAAATCTTGCTCCTCTGTTTGGCGTGCACCTCAGCAAAGGTTACAGATGGTGATTCTGTGGCCCGAGGGGAACTAGTAGGTTGTCTAGAAGCAGCTTTTCTAGGTCCTACTGACGGCTAAGATTCGGCTTTTTTAAGGATTTCGTCTATAAATGTCGATCGGCCAAGGGTCATCGGCCCCTTAGCTTTATTAGGCTTGGGTAGTGGTTTAAGATTCTTTTCAGGCTTTTTTTGCCTAGTCATGCACACAAATCAAATACTTATTTCTACCCAAAATAACAACAAATCTGCAGGAAAGCGGGCGGGGGAGTAGGGCTATTACATGCTCCGTACACAGGTTCTTACCTTCCGTTTTTAAAACCCAACTCTCTCCTAGTAGGTACTCACACTACTTCCTTTCAAATGAAATAAATGGCTACACTCTCCCCGGCAACGACGCCAAAATGTTGAGCAGTAAAAAGGGGCTTTTTAACCTCTATTTACCCTACATTTATTATCAATCCAGGTACGATTTTTTATCTCAAGAGTGTACTCAGTCTAAGGCGGTCACTTGTTCAAGAGTAATGTTTGCAGTATAGCGCTTTACAAAAGTAAATAAACGCTGGAAACAAACTCTAATTGTAATGGCAAGAAACTTAAATGCTTTGAAACTAAATCATTCACTTAAGAAATTACAACAATCATCAGTGAAGGATGCAGTAATGATAACTCTTTCCCCTGTAAACTGATGTAAATGAAAACCAATCAAAGGCAAGATCTCGAATCTGAGAACTAGACAGCAGTGGTCAATGTTCGATACAGTTGTAAATTTTTCTATTCAGTCTAAAGCAAATACTTGAAATAATAATTCAATTAACAGAAAAGGAACAACTAAATCTATTGGAAAGATCGAACAACAAAGCTTAATCTATAGGAATTAAGCAGCAATCTTAATCGAAAGGAATTGAACAACAATCTTTAACTAATAAAGGAATTGAACAGCAATCTAAGAAAGGAACAACAAACCTACGTAAGTCTACGGAAATTGAACAACAATCTTAATCAAGTGTAAACACACAACGACTATAGAATCAGTAATCTTACTCTAGCATAATGGGCATTAACCACAGTTATAAATGAACGACAATTGTAGTTATAATGGAACAGTAATCGAATGAACAACAATCACAATTGTAAGTAAACCGTAGCTAAATGAACAACAATACCAATCGGTAAATGAACAAAATATCAATCTATAAATGAACAACAATATCAATATGTAAATGAACAACAATATCCGAGTTAGACACTGCGATACTATTTCAGAATGAACAACATAACATTTTCAGTTGCAAATGATAATCTTGCTATTTCAATTACGAATTTGATATAACAAAGCAAGTCAATGAAATGTTCAGGAACAAAAGATTACTGAATAAAGCGAATTTAAAGGAATGCAAAGGAAATCAAACCACACACGACTGTAATCGAAAAATAATGATACAGAAAGCAAGTGATCCACTAGGGTCGGGCCCTTAGCCACCAGGGACGCACTGCTGCAGTTACTCCAAGATCATATAACGGAACAACAACTGAGTTATATATTAATCATAAAGGCAAAGTTACAACTATTGCTCTTTGAAGAGAGTCGATGATCAAAGTTCAGATTACAATAGTAAATTCTGCAAATCAACAATAATATCCGCCCCTTGGGCTAGCAGCGCTGTGCCTTTTTATAATGGCTTGGCAGAAGTATCAAAAATACGGATAAGTCTTGAGGTAGCGATCCCTCAGGATCAAAGGATCCTGAGGGATTCGCCATATCTTTAATCTTCAGTTATCGTTTTGTCCTCTTGCGCTAATACTGTGTTTCTTCTTCCTTTTCCTGGTCCATGCGCTCTGATCTTGACTTCCTCGTCTGAATGCGGTTTGCTGTCAAAGGGATAGCAATTGGTTCTGCTTTGTCTTTTCCTTCGGAATAGTGATTTTCCATTTTCTTCACTCTCTGCATAGAAAAAGACAATAATTAATCATTTTACATCAATCATAAATCTCCTTAATTCTATCATAATCCTTTAACATATTACCATCTTAGAATGTAAAGAAGTTATGATTTAAAGGAAAGATAAAGAAATAGATGGTAAATACATACCTTTTCCAATGCTCAACAATAGGCAGTCCGAGTTGGTTGATGCATTTCTGGATTGTTTTGGCAATGTTTTGGGGCTTGTCTACTTCAAATTTGAGGGTCGTAAAGGATTTGAAGTAATTGCAGGTGGTCCGAGTTTGAGATAGGGCATCTTCAAGAGGGTCGAGACCCTTGTTTTGGGAACAAAATACTCAGATTTGTTGTGGAGACAAGGCCGTAGCCAGAGGTAAGGTTTTGGGGTGTTTTTGTGCTAGTTATATGTGGTATATATGTCTCTGTTTAGTCCGCAGGAAAGGAGCTACTATAGCAACGAGTAAGAGGGGTATTGGGAGGGCCATAAGGCCCAGGAGGAAGCTGCAGTCCTAGCCTTAGTCACTTGCAGTAAGCCGCAACCTGAACAGAGGTGATTTCCCTGTCTAAAGGAGGTCAAGACCTTGCTGTAGCTTTCTGTGAGGTTTGTTGTCGCACAGAATGTCTAGGCACCGCAACAACGACTCAAATCGAGGGTTGTCACCTTGATCCCCAATCTCTCCGTTTAAGTTGTCTCCCTACAGTAGGCTAAGGGGGGTAGACCCTATGGAAAAATGGAATGAAGAAGAACTAGTTGGGAACCAACCAGTTCGGGAGACAGAGTGAAGCGATCAAGTACTTGATTAAGATTTAGCAAGACTTATAGGATTTTATTAGATTTTAAACGATTGATACCAATGCCTTATGGAGTCAACTATCTTGCTAGGGAAATGAAGACCAAGTAATCGATTAGCAACTGCTTCTTAGATGAATGACAATCTTATATGAAATGCATACCCTAAAACTAATGTGAGATGCAAGAATCTTGGTTAATTTTAGTGAAATGCCTATCTAAGTTTTAACCCTTCGATCCTTTCTATATTGAGCTTGATTCGTAGTAATTGGCAGAAAGAAGATAAGGTGAAGCACATTAACGTGTGATTAACGATACCCTCTTGAAAATCTAACATACCTGGTGCCTTCGGCGTTGCAAAGAGCTGTGGCTCTGACGACTGCAAGGTCTCTGTTTTAAGTACTATTAAAAGCAGGCTACTCAAGCAAAGATGGATGGATACCTATCTCTCTATCGGCCAAGCTTATGCTTGGAAGTAAATTTTATTTATGCAAAACTAACTTATATGCAAATGCACCAGATGATGAGATGAAGTTAGATTCAAGGATGTAAAGATGCTTATGTCGTAGAAACTTCGAATACCCAAATGAAATGTTCACTTTATTAAATGAAGACTCAAAATTAAACCCCTGAAGATATTACAATTAGAACACAAGCTTATTGAAGATATTACAATTAGAACACAAGCTTATTTCAAATCTTTCTGATACAGTTATAGCTCAAAGAGAACAAAAACTTCTTTGCAATTAATATCAACAGATGCTCAAAAAATACTCAGTTTATGAAACAAAGGATATGCATTTTATCACAATTCCATGACAGAGTACTTAATTTTCAGAAATTAATTTTTAGGATAGCAGTAAGAAAAACTTTATGACAGTAGCAATATGACAATGAAAACAGTAAGCTATTAATGATATGTTTATGCCAAAAATTTACGGAAATTTTTTCAAACTTGCCCACATGAATTATAAAAAAATTTCAACCTGTTATGATGTGATTTCCGGAATTATATCAGATCTGATATGCTTATTATAGCCAGCAATTAAAACATGAAATAAGCCTAATGATGAATGCCCAACTCAAGAAATTAATTCCTTAATGTAATAGACAACTTAGGAATTGATTTTATGCTAACCCACATGTAATTTTTCTACTGTTATATTTCAGACATCAGAAACAGAATTATTCAGAGATAACAGTGACCCAAAATGTAGATTTAGGCCAAATTCTTAATACATATCAAACATAAATGACTTATTAATGTATTTAACAATTTTTTAGTTAATTTCAAACCACTTAGATGCATTTTTCACTACTATTAAAAAGGTATATGATTGCTGTAGCAAACAGTGAGGAAAAAGATGGTTTCGAGATCAAACCCTTAGGCCTTAGGCCTTGAAGATCACTTGCCCAAGTTGCTAAAAAAAATTCAATATCTGAAACACAAATTTTTACCAATTTTTTTGCAAAAACCCACCAATGATTAGCTTCAGAAAATCAAATATTCAAATCAGAAATGGAGCAAGGGAATCTAGGGCCAATGAGAGCTAGCACTAGGCCCAATAGAACTAGTGTTGGGCTAGGAGAAGACAGATCCGGGCTTAGGAGCCCCAAAACTTGAAACCCTTGTTCTGGAAAAAATTATTTTGCTTCAGATCTTCAGATTTATTGCAAAATCTTTAATGGTTGGCCTTGTAAAAGGATTTAGGATAAGATATTGCCCTCTTGGGCCTAGATTTGTCTCAAAACCCCCAGGTCTGCTTGAAAAATCTCAGATCTGAAGATTTACTTGGCTGATTTCTCATATCTATTCCTGCAAACCAATTTGCATTAATCGTTATCTTGATTAAATCGGCGCGGGGAAAAAATCGGAATTATCCGGAAATTATCGGAAAAAATCGGGAAAAAGTCATTTGGTACAAAAATATTCATTTTTTTTCAATTTTTTTAATATCTAAACCATCTACAACATAAAATAAATACATTGACACATAAATATGATAAAAAAACTAATATATAAGATGTTTAATATCATTTTTAGTTCTAAAATCACGCATAACATTGAAACATGTCTTGAATAGTAAGTCCTGACTCCTGAGTCCCAACTCAGCCTCAAAATATCAACAAAAAATATGATAATGTATGTCATAATGTCATATACAATAAAATGAAGAAAATAACTAAAGCCTAATCCTATTGATTTCCTCCGTCCCTCTTGCGACAAAATGCCATAGCTTTCCCTTTCCCTCTAGATGTAGATGCTGGTGCTGGTGGAGTTGGCAGTGGAGTCTGCTATGCTCTAGAAGCTGAAGAACTAGAAGTAGGAGCTATGGGAGGTAGACCACGTCCTCTACTGGTGGCAGGGGTAGCTCGGGTAGGTGGTGTCACCTGGAAACATTACAATCTCCCAATCCTGAAATCCTGAAAAACTGATAAGTCTGTTGGATTTTGAATGAAATCTAAAATTCTACTTTCTCCATATGAAATCCAATGAGGCCGGAACCACTCTCAAACATCCTGAGTCATTTCATGGTAATGTTAAAAATTTAAGTAAAAGGATGAAAATGAAGATTAAGGAGAATGTCACTTTTACTTTAAGAATTTAACATTACCATGAATAGCATGTCAATACTAGGGCTCATGAAAAACCCAAAAAAACGTTATAAAACTATGCTGTTGCGACCCCCGACGATTTTTTAAGTTTTTATTGCGATTTTTTCATTTTTTACGATTTTTTCAATAAAAATCGGCAAAAAAAAAATCCGGCGATTTTTTCGTTTAATTATCGTGATTTTATCAACAAAAGGAAAAAATCGTGATTTTTTCGCAATTTTCACAACACTGCTGCAAACAATCTTTGAGCCTAGATCTTGCCCTCTAGGGTCTAGATCTAGCTCAGATTTGAAGATTTACTTGGCTGATTTCTTAGATCTATTCCTGCAAACAATCTTTGAGCCCAGATCTTGCCCTCCAGGGTTTAGATCTAGCTCAGATCGGAAGATTTACTTGACTGATTTCTCAGATCTATTCCTGCAAACAATCTTTGAGCCCGAATCTTGCCCTCCAAGGTCTAGATCTAGCTCGGATCTGAAGATTTTCTTGGCTGATTTCTCAGATCTATTTCTGTACAAGTGAAAAGAGAAAAACCCAATACCCAATATGTACAAAAAGAGAGAATTCCAAAAAACTCAAGTGTTAAAATTCAAAATTATGTTACAAAACTTCAAATCTACACAAGTAAATAACAGATCTATACAAATAATTACAGATCTATTAGATCTGAGAAGTATGAGTCCAACTCCACTCCCAGATCTGATAGTCTAAGGCTCTTAATATCTAGATCTATCAAAATTTCCACAAAATATTTAAAAGATTTTGAAATTTTAGAGAGGTACTAGCCCAAAAACGCACTGCAGAAAAAAAATTATCGTTAGATAAATCCTGAGGCTTATATGAGGTAGGCTCTTCAGAAAATATGTGTTGATAGTTGGCTGGTCCAATCGAGAACTATCCCCAAATGCTTAATGAGAACTTGAGAGATCTTCTGTAAACACTAGATCAACCATCAAATCAAGTAGAGAAATAGAACAACAATAAAATTAAGAAGAAATAGAGATACCTACTACTTCAATCAAAATTAAAAATGTTACCCTAGATCCAACAAACTGAATAAGATACCTGTATTCAGATTATTCTAAGAGAGCGATTGATTGATAGTTTTCACATAATATTAAGCAGAAATTAAAACAATGTTACCATAAATTCATGAAGAGGAACACTACAGCACGTTGAAACGCCAAAGACTTTTGCATTAATTCAAAAAAGTATACAAGAGAGCTTGAGAGCTTAGTACACGATTCAAAGATCGGATGATTTGACTGACAAATGACTTCCTATTTAAAGATAAATCCTCCAATGGCTAGTTCGAGTGGTACTCGTCAAATCAATCTCGACCGTTGATGAGGATCAAAATTTCTTTTAATCTCATCTGTCAAAATTTTAAATTATTGAAGAAATTCGAATTTTTCAATTAAATGCATTTTAATTAATTCAAAAATTAATTTTTTTAATTAATTTCCTCAAAATTTTGACTTTGACTTAACTTCAGCGACCAAAGGCTTAAAATTTAGCAAAATAATCAATTTACTTTAGTCCTTAGACCTCATAAATATTTTATTTTTAAGGACCAATGAATTTTGCCTTCGGAGAATTTAAATTTATCTAGGACCTAGAATTAATTAAATTTCTGGTTTAGGATTTTAATTAATTTTGGTCAGAAAATTTCATTAATTAACCTATGAGGGGATAAATTATTTTTCTAACCCTCAACACACTTTACATCATGATTTTTACATTTTTACATCTCAAGGGGGAAGGCCCATTTGCAAAATACCCTCACAGACTACCCAGTTCTGCGACACAAAATATAATCTAGTAGATCAAGCAATTTGTAATAAAATAATATAACTAAATAGTTAGGATTTTTTCCAAATCACTTTTACATAGACTCGATCTAGAACACTAAGACTCCCCTAAGATCCCAGTGACAAAATCCATTCCGGCTTTGGGGTAAGGCTGAAGGAAAACTTTGTCGACCATCTGAGAATGGATCGGTGAGACAAAAAACCTCCTGGAATGTAGATCGTCACCAAAAAAGTAGGTTTACCTAGGTAATTACATACACGACATGGATTTGCTGAGATTATTTACATTATACACTACAGATTGGGTTTACATTATAAGATGATGATCAAGCTGATGATGATAACTGGACGACACGGACACATTGATCAGGCACTATCCCTTTTGTGAAAAAAAGGGGGTGTACTGCTATGGTTCGTTGACACTATCAATGAGCCAAATTCCCATTGAGTCCGAAGGAGCAGAGGTAGATAGAGCAGCTGGTAGATAAAATTCAGCCTGCTTATTGTCAACAGTGTTAGATTCATACTTGGAATTTCTAGCCTTCTTGAATGGTTGCCCTCTTCCTTGATTTCCCGCATTCCTCTTGCCTTTGCTATTGAATTTTCCATTCCTTCGATTACCATGAGAGGGATTTTGATCATCGTCACGGTGAGAGTCCTTTCTATCAGGGCATTCCCTTGCATAGTGGCCTGCTTTATGCAAATGAAAACATTCGTCCTTTTCTTCCACCATTAATCCAGCTTTCATTTTGATTTAGACCCAAGAATTATTCTTTTCTTAGATGAGAAGAAAGAGCAGGAGGAGACCTTTAGGCAAGGGGCTTTCCTCTCTTCTACCCTTGTTTCTTCTTGAAAGCATCTTGGGCATTAATTCCTCGAAACTAGAATTACATTATTGTTCGAAGAGTAGTCCTGAACACTTTACCATCAGATGGTAATCCTTCAAGTGTGAGTGCCATTTTTTCTGTCAGTAATAGTTTCCGCAATAGATAGGAGATCGTTCTTGATCTCGGTGATTCTTAAGAAGTATGCTTGCATACTTTCATCTTTACCCTTCTTGATTTCCCTCAGCTTATTTCTAAGAAACAAAACTTGATTTGCATCATTAACTTTAAATAAAATCACCAGTTTATCGTAGATTTCCTTGGATGTGTGAAGATCAGAGATGTAGGCTACCAAGCGCTTGTCGATAGTGTCCCGGATGATCTTTTTCGCTTTAATTTCTCCGTTCTTCGATTTATTCCTGGCAGCAGGAGGTGCATTTGATGGAGGCTCAACAATATCGCCTCTTACGTGACCCAACACTCCTTGATCCTCTAGGGTTAGATCAATAGACATCTTCCATTCGTGATAGTCAGCTTTCTCACGGAGCTTGTCTTCGGCAGGGAAGAGTGTTGAGGACCCCATAGTTCTTTTAGAGTAGCCTTGCCAATCTTCTCTTCAATGATTACTCTTGCTCTTGCTCGGGCTTTGTCTTCACCTCAGCTCTAATACCATGTTAAGTTATGGTATGTTCTATACTTATAACAGTTTACTTCTTTTTCTTATTATATTCCACAGATTAGCAATCACATGTACATAAAGTAAAGTGCATATAGAACATTAAACGATCGACAGAAAACAGGGCAAGACAAGAGACACAAGATGTGGCGGTTAGCCAGGGACAAACCCCACAATGTGTGGGGAAACCCTTTGATCAAATCTTCTTTTATCTTCAATAATTCAGCAGAGAGAAATAGTACAATGAATTGATTCATATCAGTAGTAGAAAACCCTAGATCAGCAGCATCAACATTAGCGGCTTCATTATCAAACTAGGGCAGATGATATCTCACAAACCGACCGTCGGATTGACTTCATTCAACCACCAAAAGTTTTGGCTTCCAGAGGAGGTTCAGATGAACCTACAACGCAGTTCAGATGAGGATATCTTCTAGGCTACAGAGGTCAATCTTTACTTCTGCAGTTGCAGCTTCAGTTTCAGTAGTTTCCGGCTTCAAACTAGGGCAGTCGATATCTTGCAAATCGTTCATCGGATTGACTTCATTCCACCACCAGAAGTTGCGGCTTTCAGAGGAGGTTTAGATGAACCTACAGCGCAGTACCAAAGAGGAGATATCCTATGCCTCGCAAGTAAATCTTTACTTCTACAGTTGCAGCTTCAGTTTCAGCAGTTTCCGGCTTCAAACCTGTGAGAGAGAGAGACCCATTTCAGTGCAGTAGAGAAGAGACTCATATCTGCGCAGTAGAGAGAGAGAGATGTGATGAGATGAGTGATTCCAAATGAGGAAAATTCGTCTTATATTTATACACAACGTTGGTGGGTGAATAGATGCGACTGTTGGGCTTCTGAGCCTACATGAGTTGTAGGTCGGCTTGATAATAATTCCATAATCAAAATAAATTCATATCTCCATGAATACTTATCGGAATCGGATGATCTTTATATCAATCCTACACCTCTCGATGAGAGGAATCTAATCAAAATATTATCAGCGATGAATAAGATGACCCACATGGAATTTTTCCCTGGTTGCCAATTTTAACACATGGGTTGCATTGTCCAAGGAAGTTAACTATTGTGCAATTGTGGAGAAGATGGGAAGTTAAACTGTTGGAAAAGGAAGGAGGACCTTTATACATTCATTCATTCAAACATGTGCTCTTGTGGAGGCATGCATAGAAGGTTATGTAGAGAGAATAAGCTCTCTGAGAACATGTCGTAGTGGCGGAAGGGTTCTCTTCATGAAATCTATTATGAGAAAGGAAAAATTCCTCTAAGTTCAGAGGTAAGAATGTAGAAAATACAACGTGACATCACAATTTATTGTTGTTAGCCTTTGGAGAGTTTTTAAACTAGCCGAGGAACCCTAAAAAAGGCTTGATGGGTACAAGCATTATAGAGAGTAGTGGATTTCTAGTAAGGCTAAAGAACCCACCAAGAGCTTGTGGATTGATGAACCTACTAGGTTGGTAAGATTCACTCAGGTGCTTTTGAGGGTTGACGGACCACCAATAATTACCTTGGGGCTGAAGCTCTATTGTTGGAAGCACTAATGAACCAACTGGAGAGTTATTTCTTTACCCATTAGTATCTTATCCACTAAGGAACCTTCCTTATTGTGGACTCTGTTCTCCTGAAAGTGACTTGAACTCTTTGTACTTTGATGTCTTGGAATCGATATTCATAATTTATAAAAATTCTGAGAAGACTAAGTGGAAACTAATGTAGTTGGTGGATGAAGGCAGAGTGACCTTGAGAAATCTTGTTTAAGCTATTGTTTTGGTTGAAGTTTCCCTCTGAAATCTCTCCACCTCAAGATTTGAAATCTGGCTCGGGCATGATAGCTACAAGTAATAGTGGTTGTAGCTCGCCTATGGTTGGGTGGAGAGCCGAAGTCTCGATCTTAGTTTCTTGTTTATTTGGCTGTATAATATAAGTCTTTGCTCATACTTATTATATTTGCATATTTTGGTATTGGTCATTGTGTTAGCCAAACACTTATATTGTTAATGAGGAATGTGTGTTCTTGTGTGTTAATGGACATTAGATTTCCTATAAGTACGTATGGATAATGGTTATGTTATGTAAATGTTGCATATTAAGTGCAAATCATTGTGCTATCTTTCACAAATTTAACAAGTATGAGTTGTTGATTGTTTGTTGTTTAATTTCTCTATGTATGTGAGATGATTTGTTAAAAGAACCACATTGTTATGATGAGCTAAGGATCTACTCAAGTTCTCTATAATTTTGAAGAGATACCCTTGACTGCATCTCACAGTTTGTAACTTGTTGTACATGTATTTTTCTGAGTTTCTTCTTCGAAATCTTATATCATTAGCGAGTTAGTTACACATTGTGGCGCCTATGTAAACTAGGCCGAACTCATGAAATTTATCTAAGTGTTAAAAGCTTGAAGGATAGACTTGATGTCTCTTGCCAAGTCCTGGGTTAGAAGGTCAGTGGAAATGCTAGGCCTAGAGAGAAGTTGTGGTTGATCCAAAGTGTGTAGGCATAAACCTTAAGTGGGACCTGCAAGTCAGGAGTCGGGCCAGACACCCTAGTATGGGGTCGGCCTGTTTGGCCAGGTCAGGTCGACTAGTCAAGGCCAAAGAAACATGGTCCCAAATGGAAATCAAGCAAACCTCTAGGTTAGGGGTTAGGGCTCAAACCCCGTTGTCAAGTTTAATAAGCCATGGAGTTGGAGTAGGCCAACCTTCAATTTCCTCAGAGGGAGTGCCTATCCACATGGGCCTATCCACAGTGGATAAGTAGGCATGTTAGGTGCCATGTGGGGCTCTATAAAGTTTCCACATGCAAGTCAGTGAGGACGTGTCAAGGTTATAAATGGCCTATCTTTGAATGACCATATGTCTTGATCCATAAGTTGTATTGAGGTGGGACTTATGTTGTTGGAAAGATCTCGATGAGATGCATGCAATGATGTTATTTGACTTAAGTTCTGAGGAAGTGTTGATGGTGCTGGACACACCAACATTTAAGGGATCTCCCTGATATGAAGTCCCAACTAGACCTCAAACTGTTTGGAGTAGGAGTCCTAGCAATGGGTGGTAGTGTAATGCCTTCACCGTGGTAGCACGTAGAGGTAAGTAAGATAAATTTGCATAAGAGCAAGTGTGTGACCCTACAGAGAGTTAAGTGCGATGCATGCAGGTTCTAGCACATGAAGGGGAAAAGGAAGTGCACCCCTTAGAAGCCTATAATAGTACACAACTTGAAAGGAACACAAGAGCAGAATAACATTACAAGATAAAATGTAGAATAGTCGACAAATTAAAGTGACGAGTTTATCCAACAACATGCATTCAACAAGATTCATACAATTTCATACAATGTAGTTCATGAGAAAATGTGTAAGTTAAAAAACATACATTGCTAAAGCAACTAGAATAGTCCAAGTACAATAACAACATATGCATGAAAGCTTGTTGGCTCTAATATTATTTTTATAAGTGAAAGTTCCATCCATACACACACCATTGATGACCACTAGCCCCAATAGTGGAACATTACAGTCAAGAACACCTGCTCCTCGAAAGAAATATACTTTCTCTACACTACGGAGAAGTGAAGGCTCGTCACAATACTCCCATGCCTTTTCTAAGCCTAAGCCTAGCCAAAAGCTTGGCTCCCAAAATCATATTCTATGAGTTATGAGGTTATATTTATAACAAAGGGTGGGGTGACCCTTGACATTCTCCTTTGTGACTCTTTGACTACCCTCATGACTCTTCAAATTATTTACAAATAATTCATTACATAACATGATGACCTTTCATATTCCACTAGTGACACTCGGAATTTCGCTTACAACATATTTACAAATAATATTACATTTTCCACATGTACCCATGTAAGAAAAAATAGGCTAAATACAACCTAAAAAGATAAAACATTATGATTCCGAAGTTTGGGGAAAGACGAACTTGGCAACCCCCGCTTGGTGCTTCTCGGTCACATATTGATGCCAAGCTTAGTACTATGTCTTTCTGATAACAAAATATTTCCTCCATTGCATTTGGGTATATGGGTTTGGAACATGTATCCAACTCATTCTGAAGCGTGTGCAACATGGTGTTGACCATGACAGGACCACAAACATACATCTGCATGTTTGTGTGCTTAGATCCAAGTCTTCCCTGGTGGCCTCTCACCTTAGTTGCTCCATGTACTCTTCGATCTCTAGTTGGACCTGGTTATTGGGTATAACCTCAGTGAGGGAATCAATTGATGGGATCTTGTGCATTCTCACCATAGCATCCAAACTATTATGCAATCGTGAATATAAGGCCTGTATGGTGTTGATGAATGAGGCAAGCTTCTCATAGTTCTGGACAAACAACCAGACCTTTGCTTTCTCCAGCTCTACCTGTGGCTTCATCTTCTTGGCTAAGTGAAGCGGGGATCCTTTGTACTCCATTTTCGACCCTTGCACATGGGTGATGGCAGCATGTACATTCTTGAGAGTTTGAACAAACTCTTTTATCCACTTCTATAAGCCATGCACACGGACAACTGCTTTATGCATGGTGAAAAGTCCATCATAGGTCTTCTACATGGTACTCTCAAGTGTTTATACTTTAGCGAGTATCACTTTCCTCATCTCCCCCATTGCGGAAACTGCACTCTGACCTTGAAGTTGTTTTGGATCTTTCCTGGTAGCCTGCAATTTCTTTTCTAGTTGTTCATTCTCGACCAAGAGGAAGTTAACATTTGAGATTATTGCTCCTGCATAGTCCAAGCTGGCATAGGCAAGGGCAACTAGATGCTTCTTAGTGTTTGTCACTATCACCCTTTCCTTGATGAATACAGGTGATGCGTAATCATCTAGAAAGTGCTTCCTCCACACTTGTACAATCCAATTTTACAACTTATCAAATGATAAATTGTACACATCCATGATTGGATCATCATCAAGGAGAACAAATTCTCCTTTCTCACTCGGAACTAGTTCTAAAACTCGAGGTGGTGGATGTTTTCTTTTTGTATTTTTGAGGTTGAGGGAGTAAACACATAGGACAACATCAAAACCACTTTGGAAGCTAGGATCTAGCCCTTCCAACTTCAAAGAGGGATCTCTCTGTAAAATTTAGCTTTGTTTTTAAGTAAAATTTAGGCTAGTTATGATTGTACTGATTGTTTTGTTTGAAAGGTTTGGTTGATTCAAGTGTTATAATTCCATTGGGCCATGGAGTCCATAGATTAAACTGGACTTGGCATCAAAATTTTTGAGGATTTTTCACAGGGCAAGCTAGGTTGCACTATTTGGATCTTTTTTAGAAATTAAATGGATTGTGAAATAACATAAGTTTAAGGTTCAATAGAAATTAAAGAGAAATTAAGAATTCCTTAATTTGACTTCAGCGGAAAACATGAAAATTACTAAAATCTAGAATAGGGTTCTCTAAATAACAAATCTTATTCATCACAGTTTATGTTAA
Source organism: Pinus taeda (assembly GCA_000404065.3). NCBI lineage: Eukaryota > Viridiplantae > Streptophyta > Pinopsida > Pinales > Pinaceae > Pinus > Pinus taeda. Next base: position 73,257 of record APFE031753999.1, read on the forward strand.
GTAATTAAGATTTCAAAATAACAAAGAAAGAAAAACAATGTTTAACAAATAAACTAAAGAAACACATCACCATTTGGTACACCACGTGAATCCTGTGAAAAGGTCCCTATATTATTGATGCTCTAGCACTTTCACAAATTACAATATGCAGAGGAAATTACATTCAGAAATCAACATCTATTACTTCAAACTATAAAGTATTTATACAAATTCTAAACTAAAATATCTTGAAAAATATCAAGATTTGTTACAAATATCTCAAACTGTCTTACACAAATAGAACTAAAATTAGGACATTCAAAACTAATGAGTCTACTGTTGAAAATGGCAACAAGAAATGCTAAAAATAACACTGCTATAAATAGAAGTTTGGGTACAAGTGCTGGATTGGGCAACAGGGAATGAAAAATGTAAGTGCTATTTTTAGCGGTTCAAGATGGATTCCTATTTTAATTAGTCCCTGGACTAAAAATAGGAAGTAAAATTCAAATTTGATCTTAATAGCTGTTTGAAAATAAATTAATTAATTCTCCATGAGTTAATTAGTTGTGAAAAATCAAACATGAAGTCTATGTGAGGACATGCAACAATTTATCTATTAATTGAGGAATTTATCCATTAGTTAAAGAGATAAGGATGAGTTCTAATTTGCGTTGTAATTAGTTGGCTCAGTTAACTGAGTCAAGTCCAGTTATAATTGATTTAAACAATTTGTTTAAATTAAGTAAGTTCAGTTAGTTAATGCATGCTAGCATATAACTATTGTACTTCAAATAACTGAAGATTCTCTCATGAATAACTCATGCATGTTAGTTTGGACAGAGACCCAGATAAGATCAGAGAAGGGATAGTGTACTATCAGTTGGATGAATATTTTTCCTATAAAGGAAGCTCATCCATGATGAGGATTTATCTCCTTCAGGATTGTGTAGTTGGATCAAAGGTTGGTGAATGTGTGAAAAGGCCAATTCACACAAATGGCTACACTGGACCCCAATCAAAATTGTGCAAAGAAATAGGAGGATTGGAGGGCAGAACAGAGGTTAGATAGAGGCCTTTGACTATCTATGAGCAGTATTGTTTTGATTGCAGAAAGAGCAAGATAGCTTGAGAGCCGAATCTTTTTGTAACTTGAACAAGATTTCCACTTGTATGATAATACAAAGTTGTGGTTTTAGGCTGGTGCTTTCCCTAGTGATATATCTTTTGTGTTATGGTTGATTACTTCTCATTCTCAGATATATCTGTTCATGCTTGATGTTGCTCATGTTTGATTAAGCTTCTGCTAAATTGTTTGTAGAAGTAGATCAAGTGTTTTTCTTTAGTACATTACATTACCAAGTGATCTATAGTGGGAATTTCTACATGGTATCAGGGCTAGCTGATTTGTAGAAAAAATTATACATGGTATCAAAGCAAAAGCGATGAAAGGAGAGAACAGTCTACTGAGAGGAGATTTCAAAGTTTTGAGTTTTGGGTCGAGAGTTTGTAGAGCAGATCTGAAAATTTGTATACAAAATTTTCAGAAAAAAAATAGCCGATTTGGATTCCTTGTGGAAAAAGACCCAAATTCAAAAAAAAAAATCGGCTGAATCGGAGTTCGGATGAGGGAGATATCGCTTATTTAAAATCATCTCTTTCTCCAAAAAATTTCGTGACAGTGGGAAATATGAAACATATTGGTGTGCTAGCCAAGAACCTATATGCACTTGAGGTTCAAGATGCATGCAAAGCCTTGAGGAGCAAGGGAAAGGTTAGATACTTGGTCATTGAGAGGGATATTAAATTACCTCTCAAGATGTAGCGCTAGAAGAAGTCTCAGACGATTGTGGAGGAGCCACAATTGGTACAACAACTTCAGGACATTGTGGAGCAGCCACAATAGGGGAAGCTAAGAGGAGATTGAGTAGAGACATCTACTCATGCAAAGACATCCAGTAGGGGGAAACTTCAAGCCAAGTGGGCTGAGGGATCACATGCAACCATACCTCTAGGTAGCAGGTGGGGCGATGTGGAGTAATCGTCTCAAGGAGGAGGGGCAGGATCATTGAGGCACCCAACCTCTTTGATTCAACTTTGCTACAGGAGCCTCAATGAGGAGTAGCAAGATTGACTGATTAGGTAGAGATAGATGTGGATGGAGCAGCAAAGAGAGCTACAATGCAGGAATCCCAATACACCACCGAGCTAGCAAGCTACAGCAATGCGAGAGGCACAAGTGTGTTGCACCAATGCAGGATGGCACAGAGAGGTGTGCAACAGTGCAAGATGCGTGGAGATGTTGCAGTAGCGCAGAGGTCAGAGAAGGAGCACTTGTCAACAGTAGGTAGAGCTTCAGCATAAGAGTATGTGTAGAGATTCAACATCAGAGTATGTTTCTAGCCCAACAGAGAGGTCAGTAGGGAATTTTTTTTGTTTTGAGAGTTACTGGAGGAACCACACTTGGTAGAAGTGTTGCATGCGGAACATTCCGAAGGTATGGGATCGGGTTCGAGAGGAAGCCTTTCCTGTTGAGAGGGAGTGTTGAAAATGGCAACAAGAAATGCTAAAAATAGAAGTGCTAAAAATAGCACTGCTATAAATAGCAGTTTGGGTACTAGTGCTGGATTGGGTAACATGGAATGAAAAATGGAAGTGCTAAAAATAGAATGTTCAGGATGGATTCCTATTTTAGTTAGTCCCTGGACTAAAAATAGGAAGTAAAATTTGAGTTTGATCTTACAACTATTTGAAAATAAATTAATTAATTCTCCATGAGTTAATTAGTTGTGAAAAATCAAACATGAAGTATATGTGAGGACATGCAACAATTTCTCTATTAATTGAGGAATTTATCCATCAGTTAAAGAGATAAGGATGAGTTCTAATTTGAGTTGTAATTATTTGGCTCAGTTAACTGAGTCAAGTCTAGTTATAATTGATTTAAACAATTTGTTTAAATTAAGTAAGTTCAGTTAGTTAATGCATGCTAGCATATAATTGTTGTACTTCAGATCACTGAAGATTCTCTCATGAATAAATCATGCATGTCAGTTCAGATAGAGACCCAATTAAGATCAGAGAAGGGATAGTGTACTATTAGTTGGATGAATATTTTTCCTGTAAAGGAAGCTCATCCATGATGAGGATTTATCTCCTTCAGGACTGTGTAGTTGGATTAGAGGTTGGTGAGTGTGTGAAGAGGCCAATTCACACAAGTGGTTGCATTGGATCCCAATCAAAATTGCGTAAAGAAATAGGATTCTTAGAGGGCAGACTAGAGGTTAGATAGAGGCCTTTGACTGTCTATAAGCAGTATTGTTTTGATTGCAAAGAGAGCAGGATAGCTTGAGAGCTGTAACTTGAACAAGATTTCCACTTGTATGATAATATAGAGTTGGGGTTTTAGGTTGGTGCTTTCCCTAGTGATATATCTTCTATGCTATGGTTGATTACTTCTCATTCTCAGTTATATCTTTCATGCTTGATGTTGCTCATGTTCGATTAAGCTTCCGCTAAAATGTTTGTAGAAGTGGATCAAGTGTTTTGCTTTAGTACATTGCATTACCAGCTAATCTACAGTGGGAATTTCTACATCTACTTGGCATTATCTTTGTGTATTTCTGATGAAAAATATGAGAAATTTGAATTTGATAGAAACTCTTATTTGGTGAGGTGACATCCAAGTCACTAACTGTCTTTGAGGTTATTCCTCCTAAAATTCTGAAAAATAGGTTTCTGTACTACCTTTGTATATCCAAAATCGTAATATCTGTTAGAAAAATGAGAGAGGTTTTTGTAAATTATGATGTTGGAAACAAAAACGTCTTTCATTTTTTGAAAATTCATTTCCACCGACTCGGAAACAACATTTGAAAACACTGACTGAAAATAGGAAAATTCAGGAAAATATACCTGCAAAGATTCATCCTAATCTTCAAAACCATAACAGATGTTACAAAATGGAGAGAGGTTTTTGTGAATGAGTTTGTTAAAAACAAAAACCTCTTCCCGATTTTGAAAATTAATTCTAAGTTGTTTGTAAAAATATTTGAAATTAGTTTTCTGTATAGGGAAAAACCATAATATAACTGACCATGAAATAGACATATGACGTGGAGGCGAGAGGTGACATGGAGGTGGGGGATAGTATGGAGGCACATGGTTGGCGGAAATGTGATTAGGTGGAAAAATAGGAGTGGAAGATGAGGAGGGACATGGTGGGTGGACGTTAGTGCCGGGGTAATAGGCGAAGGATACGTGGTGGTAGAGTGGAAGTGGGGTGTGACATAAACAGGAAGGTGGTTTGCAGCAAGGAGTGGATACCTTTTTCGAAGGGGGCCAGAGGTGGATTGTGGTATTAGCGAAGGGGGGTCCAAAATAATCTGAGGGAGACATGTAACAACGGGGCTGGGTGGTAAAACCACTAATTTCGGACCCCCCCCCCCCACCCCCACCCCAACCCTCCCACTGATAAGGGAGATAAGGCAAGGGTGTCCAAATTATATCAAGTGTCATCGGATTAGATGTGTGTTGAAGATTGGGCGCAAATGATGTGTGCAGTTTAAACACATGAGATAAATATCCTTTTGTCGTTATCAATTTTACAATAAAATCAAAGCTATAGTACGAAGGCCTTATTACAATTTATTTAATCACATTTAAATGACATGATTAATTTAATCTAAACACACTTAATTATTCTCTAATGCTTCATTTCAACTTGCAAACGTATTTTTTTAATTTTCTCAAGGTTTTAATCTTTTTGAAAATAATTTACAACATCCAAAATATAATAATCATCAGTTATAATCAATCAATCCTATAAAAATTATAGGACCCTAACTGTGGCTCCAGCTAGGGATGGCACTTCCTGGTGAAGTGTCAAGAACATTGTAGACTACTAGCCTGATCCATTGGGCTGATCCCAAATCTACAACTTACTTTGTCATAAGAACCTTTGTGACTGAAAATATTCAAACTAAAATCAAACCCATTCTCCAAACTGAAATCTGAAATACACATTGAACTAAAAGTTGTACTGCTATATGAAACTAAAATTGACAATAATGCTTGAAAAGATGCTCAGAGTGTTGAGATTATTTGCACACTACTACCTACTATACATTGCTGAAAATTATGTTGAATCAAATAATACTAAAATGCCAATGAAGCCAATCAAGTAGTTGGTGAAACAAGTCGGTCGCTTGACTATTTGTTAGCACAATCAAAAGGGAAATTTGAATTTCTGTCCATAAAATCAAAGTTGTAAAGTGCAATGGAAACTGTTATTGGATCTGGTCATGAAAACATGATTGAACACTTGAGCTAAAAAGAATTTCCATGTAGTTTACTATAGGATCAGTAAAGGCATGATTAATTTGTTTACCTTGCAAGTCTTCATTGACTGATTGAGCATGGAATATTTCATTAGTTGTATTCTCAAGGGTAAACCTTGATTCCAACTATTCAGTTTTAGTCTTGTAATGGAAAACACAATTCTCAACAATATGAAAATCAGAAGGCAATACAATCTCCTATTGTTTTGGAGAAGGAAGATTTTCCAAGAATTGTTTAGGATCTTGGAAATTATAGGATTGAATCTAATAATCCAAAAGTTCAATATCCTTCTCGAATATTTCAACAACTAACTCAAGAAAACAAACATCACTTTCAGGATAAAATTTTCTTAATTTCAAACAATGAAACATGGTCATTAAAAAATCTTCATCAATTTGAAAATCGTCTAATTTATCCCCTTTTAAAAATTCACATGACAGAGGATTTACCACATAACCTGTCATCTTGTTTAGCAAGAAATCATATCAACTTGCAGTGGAGTCGCCATGAGTTTTCTATAAATCTAGATTCTTTGACAGTGGAGTCACACTAAAAACTTTGAAGCTCTGAATACTTTGAACGTGGAGTCACCAAGTGAATGATACAACCTTCTTGTGTCTGATCACTGTCCACCATCAGTAATCAGATCTGGAACTTGATACACTTTTCTAGGGAATTTGGAAAGTTCATTCCCTAGTATGGTCTCAACTATGTTGTTGTCCTGTATTTTTGAGGTTGAGGGAGTAAACACATAGAACAACATCAAAACAACTTTGGAAGCTGGGATCTATTCCTGCTAGCTTCAAAGAGGGATATCCCTATAAAATTTAGCTTTGTTTTAGTAAAATTTAGGGTAGTTATGACTGTATTGATTGTTTTTTTTGAAAGGTTTGGTTGATTCAATTGTTATAATTCCATTGGGCCATGGAGTGTACAGATTAAACTGGAGTTGGCATCCAATTTTTAGAGGAGTTTTCATAGTGCAAGCTAGGTTGCACTATTTGGATCTTTTCAGAAATTAAATGGATTGTGAAATAACAGGAGTGTAAGATTGAGTAGAAATTAAGGAGAAATTAAGAATTCCTTAATTTGACTTCAGCAGAAAACATGAAAATTACTAACAGCCAAAATAGGGTGCTCTAAATACCAAATCCTATTCATCATAGTTTTTGTTAAGTAATTAAGATTTTAGAATAACAGAGAAAGAAAAAAATGTTTAAACAAATAAACTGAAGAAACACATCACCGTTTGGTACACCACATGAATCCTGTGACAAAGTCCCTGTATTATTGATGCTCCAACACTTTGACAGATTACAATATGCAGAGGGAATTACATTCAGAAATCAACATCTATTACTTCAAACTATGAAGTATTTATACAAATTCTAAACTAAAATATTTTGAAAAAATATTAAGATTTGTTACAAATATCTCAAACACTCTTACAAAAATAGAGCTAAAATATAGGACATTCAAAACTAATGAATCTACTTGGCACTATCTTTGTGGATTGCTGATGACAAAGAAGAGCAATTCAAATTTGACAATAACTCTTATTTGATGAGGTGCATCCAAGTCACTAACTATCTTTGAACTTTTTCCTCCCGAAATTCTGAAACATAGGTTCTTGTAATACCTATGTATATCCCAAACCATAATAGTTGTTAGAAAAATGAGAGAGTTTTTGTAAATGATGATGTTAGAAACAAAAAGTCTTTCAATTTTTGAAAATTCATTTCCACCTACTCACCGACCGAATTTGAAAACACTAGCTGAAAACATGAAAATTTAGGAAAATATACCTGCAAAGATTCATTAGAATCTTCAAAACCATAATATATGATACAAAACTGAGAGAGTTTTTTGTACACGAGGATGTTAGAAACGAAAACCTCTTTCTGATTTGGAAAATTTATTCTCAGTTATTTGTAAAACAAATTTGAAATTACTATTATGTATAGGGAAAAACATAATTTAACTAACCATGAAATATACATATGGTGTGGAGGCGAGAGGTGACATGGAGGTGTGGGATAACGTGGAGGCACATGGTTGGCGGAATTATGATTAGGTGGAAGAATAGGAGTGGAATATGAGGAGGGAAATTGTGGGTGGATGTTAGTGCAGGAGTAATAGGCAGAGGATACATGGCGGTAGAGTGGAAGTGGGGTGTGACATAACCGGGAAGGCGGTTTGCGGCAAGGAGTGGATATCGCTTTTGGAGGGGGGCAAACGCAAATTGTGGTATTACTGAAGGGGGGTATAAAATACTCTAAGGGAGACATGTAACAATGGGGCCCAGGGGTAAAACCATTAATTTCGGACCACCCCCCCCCGCTCTCGCCCACCGATAAAAGGAGATAAGGCGAGGGGGTTCGAATTAGATTAAGTGCGTCAGATCAGATGTGTGTTGAAGACCGGGTGTGAAAGATGTGTACAATTTAACCACATACAACAAATCTCCTTTTGTCATTATCAAATTTACAATAAAATCAAAGTTATAGTACCAAGGCCTTATTACAATTTATTTAATCACATTTAAATGATGTGATTAATTTAGTCTAAACACACTTAATTATTCTCTAATGTTGCATTTCAACTTGCAAGCATATTTTTTTTATTTTCTCAAGGTTTTGACCTTTTTTGAAAATAATTTACAACATGGAATATTATTTACAACATCTAAAATATAATAGTCATCAGCTATAATCAATAAATCCTATAAAAATTATAGGACCCTAATAGTGGAGACTAAGAGATGACTTTTGGTGCTCGTGGCATAAGGTCAATGTCTTCATTCTATGGCTCCTACTCCAACTCCATGTCTATCTTTTCAATCAATTGCTAAATTTGTTGAGCAAGCTTCCAATCTTACATATGTTCACCATCTTCTTCGGATGCCATCTATTCTGATTCATCAACCTGTATAGGTGTTTTTTTCTTTGTCATTACACCTTGCATTTGTTCATTTTCCTATTTTTTCTTCTCTTCTCTTTATCTCCTCCCCATCTCCTATTCTTCCTTCAACTTCTTCTCTGTCTCTTGCAACTTTAGTTCTGCTTCCTGTAGCCTCTTCTTTTCTCTCTTCATTCTCTCTGCTCTCTTTCTCTATTGCTCCCTCTTTGCTTCCACTTCCAAAGCTGCTTCCTCCAAGAGAGGATTTGTCTTCATCTTGCAGCTTTTTTTCTGCCTTTCTCAACAATATTCCTCTTTCTCTTGTCCTACACTAGATTTCTACCTATTGTTGTTGTTGTCGCTGCTTCCTGTTCTACTGTTGTCTACAGAGCATCTTTCTAAGTTGTTGTTATACTGACCTATTCAGTGAGTCTAGAGGAATTATAATGATACCTCCAAGGGTCCTCCTTTGACCAATGAAATGTCTTGTGGATCCATTTAAAGTACACACTCTCACAGTAGTCCTTACATAACCGTGGGGATCATAGGAATTAAATTCTTTAGTGTCGAAATCAAATCCCAATATCTCCTTAGCCTCATCATTTTCATCCTTCAAGCTTTTAATCTCGTATAGTCTGATCCATAAAGGAAGAGTGGGCCATGGTGCTTTCTTTTTCCTATGCAGTCCTCCTGATAACCCTGTGGAGAGGTGATATGAGACCTCTTGCATGATCAACTTGTCAGTGGCATACCTTGGTAGAACATGCAGATGCTTCTCTCCACCAAACACTCTAATTTAGGTGCCACCTAGTGAGGCATACCAATCTGCAATGTTCACTCCATTTCTACTTGGGACATTCAAGGGGGATCTTGACCATAGATAAGCTTGTATAATGGGATGATAAAATGGCCAATTAGCTTTGCTATCACTCCTTGATAGTTGAAGTCAGAAAGAAACTTGCAATAAACATTGACGACAATATCCTTTAATGTCCATGTCTAGCTCATGCCAGGGAACTGCTGTTGGGCACAAATTGGATCCGGTAAGTATGTAGACATGTAAAATCTTGCTTGCTCATGCTTAGGTGGATTCTAAGCATTAGTCACATGGATCTTCAACTGATGATCCAACAAGTCTACCAATTGAATGGCCTCCCATCATTCACCAACTAGTCCAACGCAATTACTCAACCTTTAGGGAAGTTTTATGTGTTTTCTTGACCATATATTCTTTAGGCAAAGATTATCAGGAATTGATAAGCCTTCCTGAGAGACCTTGTCTTGTAAACATGATTAGGTGTCTATTTGAACTTCGATGGCTCTTTCACCTAGCACTTGATGCTATATCTAGTGTTCACAAAGTTGTGGGTGGTATAGAAAAATGATTCCATGCACTTCACCAACTCAGGTAAATGATATATCTACTAAAATGTCTCTACCTTGAAGGTGGTAAGCTCTATCACATTGACACTACTCAATGTCATTCTTTTTTCATCTGTGCATGAGACAATCCAACTGATAACGTATGCACATGGGAAGACATGGTATCTACACGCAAACTTGTATAAGCCTGACCGTTGGATGTTAAGGAAAACTTGTTGATCCTATAAGTCTTCCTTGAATTCCTCTACAAAAGTATCATTGATTTACTTCCATGTTAATTTTGTACCCTTCTCAATGAACAATTGAGTGTCTACATAAACTGGTAGATTAACTGATATCTGCTCAGCTATTTCCGAGTACTTCTTTCTAGAGTTTCCTTTGATGCAACCCTCTTGGAATCCATGTTAACTATAACTGCTAGAGAGATGCTCAACAAATGTTGTACTTGTGGGACAGAGAGGACACTCATGGAAAGAAAATGTCGGCTTAAAAATCAGAGAAACTTTGGTAAAAGACCAAACGACAAAACAAACTCATGATGGGATAGATTATGCAATTCTAGTTCACAGATGTCCCTGGATTCCTGCTAGAAACTATGCATTGCGTAGTCTCAACAGTCAGTCAGGAAGCTTGCTCATTGGAACTATGAAATACACTGTTCAGTCTTGGGCCCAGGCTAGGAGAGACTGCGCATTATGCAGTATTAGTGACCAAGCTAGGAGGTTGGCTCCTGGAACGGCATAGTGCACAGTTGGAGCCATGACAAGAAAATCTCTACACAATTCCAGAAGCCAAGGTAGAGGGCTTGAGCTCCCATATTGCACAGTGCATTCCTTGAAAAGTGAGGTCTAGGCAAGGGGAGCTCAGATCTTCCCAAGGGGAGTGTGAAATTGAGCATATATGAAGGATGGTCTGATTTTGAGTGCATATATGACTAAGTGATGATGCATGAAAGTGAAACAAGTGCAAGAGCCAATCAAACTGAAGGAAAGCAAAGCATGTAAAGGGAGTCATCGCAACGACGACCGTTAGTGAAAAAATAGGGTAACACATGTGACACTTGGGAAATGAAATATAAAACTTGAAACAACACTTCTATAAGATAGAACAATTTAAAATACTAGCAGTCATTCAAAGAAACAAGTGAAACAACACTCTCACAAGCTAAACAACAAAAAATGACAGAAAAGGTGGCAAAAGACTAGAAAAGCAAAACTCACCCGGAAAAGCAAAGATGACCATAATGAAGGTTGTTTTATCTCCTCAAGAATTCCAGAGCTCCAAGATCAAATGTGCAAATGAAATTTAGTAGCATCAATTAAATAGTTTTGCTCAAATTAGGGTTTATGATGTGCATGCCACAAATCAAGGAAAAAGTGACACTTAGTGGCAATTTCCAAAATAACTCAAGTTCCTCCTTCAGGTTGCTAAAAAGAGATTCTTGTTTTTTAGGGATGCTTTTTTCTTTTTGCTTTTTTATTTTTTCAGGAAAAATTGCCATGCATTTCCCAAAGAGATTGTGTGGTTCCGGGAAGAACCACACAACTCTCTAACTCATATATTGCGTAAATTTTTAGCACAAATATTTCTGCACAATTTATGGGTTGAGTGGCTCTAGGATGCCTCTCATGTTCTGCACAATTTCCCAGCTAAAGGCTGGCTCCCATCCAGTTCTACGCAATTCCCGAGCTCAAGGCCCGCTATTAGTCACGACTGCACAATTCCAAAGAGCAAGGCCATTTTCCCTCAAGAATTGCATAGTTCTCTAAGGCAAGTCTAGAACTATCAAAAGACCAAGTCAATGGATTGGCTTATGGGTTAGAAAAAGGTCTAAGTGAGAAAACACAAGCCAAGATTGAAAGAATAAAGCTCAGTTGAAGCACGAGTACTTGGATAAGTGCAAGATCAGTTGATGTGGTTTATAAGGGAGGCTCCAAAACAAATATAGGCAAAATTTTGGAGGGTGGTTCTAGCTACTACAACAATGGCGACACACTAATAGAAATTTAGCTCTCTGTATGGACCTTGTCTCATGCAAAGCGAGTCTAACTCTTCCAGAAGTATTGTTCAATTCTTTGATTGTTATAGCTTCTTCACCTAGATTAAGTTAAAGATGTAGTTCCAAACATTCTCTTTATCAGAAACACACATACCAAGCCAAGTCCAATTGATTTGTTTCGATTGGGGATGAGGGATATATAGATATACAAGTAAGATAGACTATGAGAGTTTTAGTTTCATCTCTAGTGTTTCTCCACTACCAGTAGGTCTTGATAGTACCTCGATGGAGTCACTTCATGAACAAAAGCATTGCTCCACTGTCAGCAAGTCTGTACAATACCCGAATGAGGTTAATTGCTTCACCTCTCTGCACATAATTTCTTTCTCTTCTTTCGCCCTTTATTTCATTTTTTTATTTTCAAATAACTATGCATAGGCACTTATTTATTTCATGAGGTAGAAGAAGGATCCTAACTTATTGAGGCCAGAAGAGGTTGTCCCTTTAGAGAAGGATATTTATATGCACCTTTGATGTACTTGTTAAGGTTCCCCCCCTTGTTACGGTCGTATAATTTATAGGATCAATTGATGATTATCTGTTGATTTTCTCCTATGAGATGTTGTAAATAATGATTTCATTTTGCAAATTATTTTCAAAAGTTTAAAAGAAAAAGAAGAAAAATAAAAAATGTATGATAGAAAAAAGAGGAAAAACAAAAGAAAAACAAAAAGAGAAAGAAACAATAAAATAAATAGGGGATATAAAAAAATGATATATATGTGAAAATAAAAGAAAATAAATGAATAAAAATTAGAAAAATAAAGGAAAAGTGGGCCCCTACAACGAGCTAGGTAAAATGTCGCTTTATATTCCAAATGTCAGTTTTATAAGGTTTTAAACCTTAGTTGTTATGCTTTATTTGATGTATTTGATGTAATATAATACGACAAAGGGTATTTTGTTCTTTTGCAAATAAGGGTTGCGCTAGAGTTAACAATTATGATCAACTCTACCCAGATCTATGACGGAGGGGTGTTTTTGCCCCCAACCACACTCTGGATAGTTAACATGAGTGTGGGGGCCCCGAAAGAACTTTCTACCAAAATCCCCTGGGCCAACATTGTGGCACCTAGAGAATTTCGGGGGATCGCTCCTGATACCTCTTACTACGTGCACCCCCCAAACTTGAAATACCACCTCTGTCTCCTGCCAACAACTCATCCCTCCACCAGTTCTATCTCGCCATTCGTCTCCTCATCCGCTACTACTCTCCTACCATGTGTCTTCCCCTTCACCATTCATATCCCACCACATAATCGTTACCCCAACCACTCCTTTTTCACCATCTGTCCTGCCACATCACTCCCCTCCACATCACATGTTCGTTCAACATTCAAATCTACCGCAAAATCCCAAATGAACGTTATTTCATTTAATTCCTGTAGTCAATATATTTTTCTAATAAACCATCTCCACTCCACAAACATTAATTTTGTCGTTATAAAACCAATTCAACTGTTATAAAAATTCATTTGATGCGAGTATTTCATTTCTTTTAGACTGCCATTAATTCGTAGGATGAAGAACAAGCTGCCAGCCTTCAATAAAAACTTCCCTGTGCATAGTCGACAATGTTTCATGGGTAACCCTGTTCTTCAAACCTTTCTCTATCAAGCTTCTATCCATTATTTTTCTTCTGCTAGCCTTCTTCACTTTCAGGATGTCAAACTGTAAAGAGAAAGGAAAGGTTATAGTGTCAAATCCCCTCATCCCCCCACTCCTAGATTTTGAAAAATCTCCCTTGATAGACACCCAATATAAGATTGTTGAGACCCAATCCCAATTTGACCTATACAAGCTCCATAACTGGGCAAAGAAAAATTTCATGGACAAAGGTGATGACTTGGGTATTTGGGAATATTTTCTCCCTCAGTTTTTCTTCCCCCATACTCACTTTTTCCTAGATTTCTCTGTTTGGTTCCATCTCTGATATTTTCCAAGTCAAAAGTTTTGTTGAAAATAGCAACAAGAAATGCTAGATATAGAAGTGCTAAAAATAGCATTGCCATAAATAGCATTTCTGGATACCTTCATATTTTAGTTAGTCCCTGAACTAAAATAGAGAAGTAAAATTCAAATTTGATCTTAGCAGTTGTTTGTAAAATAATTAATTAATTCATCTTGAGTAAATTAGTTGTAGAAAATCAACATGAACTCTATGTGAGGACATGCAATAGTTATCCCATTAATTGAGGAATTTATCTCTTATTTAAATAAATAAGGATGAGTTGTAATATTGAGTTGTAATTAGTTAGCTCAGTTAACTGAGTTAAGTCCAATTATATTAGTTCAAATAGTTTGTTGAACTAATTGTGAGTTTAGTTAGTTAATGCATGCATGAATGTAACTGTTGCACTTCAAATAATTGAATATTCTCTCATAAATAACTCATGCATGTCAGTTCAGACAGAGACCTAGTTGAGATCAGATGATGGGAAAATGTACTATCAGTTGTAGGAATATTCCATGGAGGATATCTCTTGCATGCAGAAGGAATCCATTCCTTGAGGATTGTGCAGTTACTTCTTCAGTTTAGTGAGTGTGTGATGAGGCAAATCACACAGGTGGCATCATTGGACCCCAAGAAAAACTGCGCAATGACATAGGAGGCTTGGAGGGTTGAGAGAAGGCATATCTTGTGTATATTAAGTCTGTGAGCTGTATTGTTTTGATTGTAGAGAGAACAAGATAGCTTGTGAGCTAATTCTTTTGTAATAGGAACATATTTCCACTTGTATGATAATACAGAGATTGGGGTTTTAGATTGAGGCTTTCCCCAAGTTATTCTTCTATGTTCATGTGTGATTGATTTCTCATTCTCAGTTATATGTGTTCTATTTGATCTTGCTCATATTCGATTAAGCTTCCAGAAGTTTGTTGTAGAAGTAGATCTTGTATTTTGCTTTAGTAAATTGCATAATCTATTGATCTATAGTGGGAATTTCTACATGGTATCGGAGCAAAGGTGATCAAAGAAAAGAACAATATACAAGAAGGGAGAAGGGAGAAGTTTCAAGTTCTTCATTATAGAAATCAATTTCCTATCACATCTCAATTTCACCAATGGTGTTCAACGGTTTAGGAATCGAGTATGATCTTGATGGCAGCTTGAATTCTATAGCCTGGAAGGATCGCATGGAAGCAGTATTAGAGGACAACGGTTTAAAGGACTTCATTGATCAAGAAGCCCCCAAGCTGGTAGCAACTAATGCTCCAGAATTGGCGGAATTGAAGAAATGTGTGGCTAGAGCAAGGAGAATTATCATGGAGGGAGTTCAATACCACATTGTCTCGAGCCTCCATGGAAGGAGACATCATTTTTGTTGCGAAAAACATTGAAAGATCTATATCAGAAGAGTAGCGATCAGAGGAAGCTGGCGCTGAAAGACAAGCTTCGGAAAATCAAGTGTGAAATGGGCAACCCAATCTCTACATATCTGAACAAGCACACCACTTGCATGGATGATCTTGGAAGTGTAGGGATCATGACAGCCAATGATGACATGGTGAGTCTTGCACTCCTCGGTCTTCCTAAGAGCTAGCATAGCTACCAAGACTCGGTTAATGGAAGAGAAAATTGCTAGATTGGGAACGACTTTGGTCGGATTTGATGCGGGAGGAGATAAGAAGAAACACTAGAGATGGATCCTCATCAAAGAAAGATGATGAGGAAAATATAGCCTTAGCGAGTAAGGTGAGGAAAGGGAAAGGGAAGGCGTCCCATCCCAAATCTAGTTCTTCCCATGGTGGGAAGAAGTTTGAAAAATCAAAAGTGCGATGCTTTCATTGTCATGAAGTGGGCCATTATGTTACTGTCCACAGAAGAAATCCAAGAAGGGTTCCTCGAAGGGATCTAATGGTGAGGCACTCGCCTCACAGTTTCAGTTGGATTTCTCTCTTATCGCATGCATGGTTTCATCCATGGTGGGATGTGTGTGGTACCTGGATAGTGGAGCTTCTTTCCACATGTTGAGTGACAAGAATCTTTTTAGTGCCTTTGAGGAGAAGGATCTCTAGATGCGGATCGATATGGGCGATGATGGAAAGTATTGTGTTTTAGGTGAAAGGACGGTTGTGTTTCAGAGGGAGCATGGAGCTCCTCTCACCTTGACTGATGTAAAGTATGTATCAGGTTTGAAGAAGAATCTTGTATCCATTGCTATGCTAGATGATAAAGGGTATGATGTAGTCTTTAGTAAAGGAAAGGTATTCCTGAGGCATATCGGCACTAGACAGACCAAGAGAATTGGGGTTCGAGTAAAGAATCTCTACAAGCTGGTGGTAGACAATTATTCTGCATTGAGTTCCAAAGCTGAGATGGTGCAAAGCCAAGATGTTGGCGAGCTATGGCATAGAAGATTGGGCCACTTTCACCATGGAGCCCTAAAGATCATGTAGCAGATTTCTACCAGACTTCCCAAGGGAAAATTGGAGTAGACGAATACATGAAAAGGTTGTACCTTGGGTAAGTATGTGAAATCTTCCTTTCTAGATCAAGACAGTAGAGCTAGAGAAATCTTGGAGCGAGTTCACTCAGATGTTTGTGGACCATTCTATACAGCCTCCACTAATAAACAAAGTACTATGTTATTTTTATTGATGATTTTTCTCGTAGATGATGGATCTACTTTATGCAAAAGAAGGATCAGACCTTATTGTGGTTTTGTGAATTTAAAGCCTTGGTAGAGAAAGAATCTGGAAAGAAAATAAAAGCCTTGCATAGCGACAATGGTGGAGAGTATGTCTCCCAACAGTTTAAGGAATTCTGTGCTACAAAAGGAATTAAACGGGAGTTGACGAAACCCCATAAGCCACAGTGGAATGGGGTGGCCGAAAGGAAGAACATATCAATTATGGGAGTAGCTCGAGCAATGTTGCATGACCAAAGCCTACCACTGCATTTGTGGGCTAAGGCATGCAATAAAACCGTATACTGGGAATGGAGACACCTATGGAGGCCTTTTCTAGGAAGTGACCAGATGTGAGTCACTTCCAAATCTTTGGATCATCAATTTACTGTCACGTGACCAAAGATGCCCAGAAGAAGCTAGATCCAATAGCTGAGTTAGGAATACTTGTGGGGTACACTGAAACACCCCACAACTATCAGGTGTACTTTCCTACCAGTTAGAGGGTAGTGGTACACAGGGATCTGAAGTTTGACAAGCAGAAAGCCATGTGAGTATCACTTGAGAGGGAGCTCAAGTTGCATGCCGAGGAGGAACTTTCAATTCCCAAGGAGGAGGAGCCTCAGATTGATGCAGAGAAGTCGTAATGCAAAGGATCCGGAAGTGGAGACATCCACTCATGCGAATACATCCAGAGATGGGCAGAAACACTCAAGAGAAGCTGACAGGTTGATGTTGGATGAGTGGGAGAATGTGGGACAACCATCTTCTCAACGTAGATAGAGGAGGTCGCTTGAGGTGGTACACTGGGTACATGGCCTTGGTTGGGGAATGTGTAGAGTGTTATCACTCAGGTTGTCCCTAGGCTCCTTATAGGGATACGACCGAGGTAACCACAAACCAATCTTTGGATTGCAGGTTCTAGCCCACCTGCAATCGGAGAGGGCTCTCTCTTTAATGATTCAAATTTTGTTGATGATTTTAGGCTAGCTTTTGGCTCAAGGGTTTTTTATTTGTGATTGGATGGAAGGTAGGAATCTCAAGCAAAGAGGCAAGGTAAGGTGTGATAAGTTTCGAACCATTGGGCGTGGAGTCGTGGATTAAGGCTTGCTATTGCGTTTTCTTGGTCATAAGGGGATTATGGAGCGGGATAGCCACACAGGATACAATTATCAATCTACTGAAAGGATGGAATGAAAATCAGGGATGAAAGGCAAAGGAGAATCATTTCATCATGCTGAAAAAAAAGGAGAAATGGATGAATGGGGATCTAGGAGCTATTAAGAATTCCTAAATATTCATTCATATGTGAACGAATCAGCGTAAACAAGATCATTTAAGTATACATGCTCATAGCTATTTCTGATGAAAACATAGAAAAATGCAGAAATTGAACTTAAGGTGTAGTGAAACAAATCTTAAGCTATTCTCTTTTCCTGCGATTTAGAAGGCGGAACGGCGGTAAAAACATGAAAATTAACAAAGGAGAGAAACACTTATTGAATCATGTAGAAGCACAGGAATTCCGTAATCACTCCTTGGCCAAATGAACACATCAAGTAGTTTCAAAATCCACGCTTTCAGAAATCTTTGATTATAGAAAATATGACAGTTACAGTGGGGGTCTCTGCTTGGAGAAATTGCTGGGAAGCAGACTAAGCAATGTCTTAGACTCACTAACTAACCAACCTACCAACCAACCAACCCCTCACTACATTGTTCAGGGTGGTATATATAAGAAAAATATCAGAAAGACATTCATTACATTTGACCTAAACAGGTCTGCTAGAAAAGCTCTTCAAAAATCTAAGTGTTGCTGGAATTAAATGCAGGTGAGACCTTTTGGTTGCGCTAGAGGCAGCTGAATCAGAAAAGATTACAATGTGGCCCTTGGAGGCTTGATGCGGTGCTGCTGGGATGATTGTGCTTCGGGATCTGTAGTTCTGCTCTGGTGCGAGTTAAATGTGCAATGATTATGATTTGAGGGCTTCGAGTGGCTTCGCCCTCTTTCTTTCACTGTGCTGGAAGGTATTAAATGTTCTCCTGCTTCGGGCCGCTGCTCAAGATTTTAACTGATACTCTTTGCCGCTACATTGATGGCTTCCGCCGTCTACTGATACTCTTTGACACGCTTGATACCTGATGATTTGATCTGGTACACTTTAAACTCTGTCACTAATCTTCTGCTGGCTTTAAACCGGATCAATTTGGCACGATCGGGCGATTTTCAGGGTTTTTCGGTGCAAAACGGGCCAAGGAATCAAAAGATTTCCCAAAGATTCCTCGAAACGGCCTATTTCTCGTAGCGATGCGCGATTAGCGCTTCGCGCTAATCGCGCATCGAAAACTGCCTCTGTTTCTTGTTCTGGAGCTCCGAAGTGCGATTTCTCTTCCTGCGCGAATTTTCGGCTTTCTGGCTGCTGACGTCAGCATGACGTCAGCAGTACGGCGGATGATGTTAGCCTACGGTGGGTCCCTAGTACAGAAGTGACATGGTGAGGTGCTAATACTGAAGGTGATGCGATGAATTTCTTCGATGCGATCGCAATATCGCATCGGTGGGGAAAGGAAAGGTGTTTCATTTGGACATTTGGCGCTTGCGATCGCCGATCGCCGATATCGCGATATCGCATCGGGTGGTGACGGATGGGTCATAACTTGCATGGAGAGGATACTGCGATCCTGCGATGCGATCTGGCTTTACATGGTCTGCGGAGTGTTAAGAAAGTCAGCAAGGGTTTGTTGCGGTCTGAAGGAGTAAGTAAGTGGGTGTGCAAGGCATTTGAGGCTTTCTGAAGGGGTCCGATCACCTCAAAGGAATTTTATACTCTAGAAGGAGTCCATTGTATTTGGAAGATGGTTTGAAGGGGCAGCATGAGGGTTCTTGCTAAGTTTCAGGTAAACTGAGCAATTCCCAGGGGTACTTATGGTTATTTTTCAACCAGGGGAAGGGATATTTACATAGGGGGATTATTTACATAGTTTTAGTAGGGGGATGAGAAAATATAGGGAGCTAAATAATAATGTCAGTAGTTAATCTGGAGATGGTAAGAAAGCACTAAGTTCAGGAGACCTTAGGCTGTTACAAGGGGATAGAACCATTCTTCAGAGAGAGTGTGGAACATCTTTGAGTAAAGCAGATCTTTACCCAAGCAAATGCTATGAAAATGATGAAACTTAAGAGGTATCAAGCAGATCTTGACCTCTTTTGGGGAAGTTAGTTAATGATTGGGGGAAAGTGGAGAAGGGGAGTTAGTTATACCTCTTTTGAGCTTCTCGCATAGAACTGCCTGCTGATTGTGTCCTAAGTAAAGATGACACCTGGAAATCTGGGACTGATCAGCAATTAAGATTCAGCAACCTCAAAACTACCTACCCAGCCTACTTACCTAACATTTTTTCTTCTTCTAATTTGGGTGCACTTAGACTCGCAAACCCATCATTCCATTTTCCTTTTCATGCTTTCCTATCTACAGACTACCGTTATTTCATTCGAGGGCCCAGATTAAGCTGTTGGGCTCCTCTGCTTCTCTACCTATCTAAGAATCTGCCAAGATTAAGCTGTTTGGACAGATTTACATTATCTATATTCTGAAATAGGAAATTTAAACCTAGGGAGACCAAGATTAAGCTGTTTGGACCTCCCTTTAACTGAAAATTGGCGATACCGGGATAACTTCTCAAAAATTTGAAAGGCAATTAAATGAACTCTGAGTAGCCTTCTTCGCTTGGAGACTGTTAAGCAAATATGGAGCAATGCAGCATGCAAAGTATGACATATTTGGCCTGTAAAAATATCAATCATGACATATGATTAACCTGCTGCAGCAGGAGGCTAACAGTGGCTCCACTTGGGGATGGTTTCTCCTTGTGAGAAGCCAAGAACAACAGGTCAGAATGCCTTAGTCTTTAGTTGTTGCTGTTTTCTGCAAAATCGTCTTCGCCAGCTGCCTTATTAATCCTACCTACCTACCCTAACCAGCACTTACTTTGCTGTCAGGTGAGATCAAATAACCAGTGCAACCACTTAAGCAATTGAAAAAAAAGGTGAACTCGCTGACTGATGGTTTTTGAACTTGGAAGCATTATTCGGTCATGTGCTCCCATAATCAAAGTTGTGGCATAGAACGGTTGCTGCTGATGTATTTGGTGTTCATCGAGAAAGCACGCTAAAGAACTTGTGTCAAGAAGAAGTTCCATGTAGTCTGCAATAGGATCAATCAATACATTATGTGGGAGAGTTTCTTCTGGGCCTTCTTGGTCCGATGGAACAGTTGCATCCTCGGTAATAAGCCCTGCAACTGATCCTCCAGTCTTTGTCTTGAAAACAGAATCATACTCAATCTGTAAGTCAGGAGATAGCACTATTTCCCTCTGAGTTAGGGAAGGAAGACTTCGGCAGGATTCTGGGTCTTCTTGGTCAGATGGAATAGCTACATCCTTGGTAATAAGGCTAGCAGCTAATCGTTCTGTCTTTGCCTTGAAAACAGAATCATACTCAATCTGTAAGTCAGGAGATAGCACTATTTCCCTCTGAGTTAGGGAAGGAAGATTTTGGTAAAAGTCTTTGGGGTCGCGAAAACTATATGATTGTATTTGAGATTCCAAGAGTGAAATTTCATTTTCATATCTTTCAACAACTAACTCAAGAAAAAGTTTATTCAGGCGGCCTGCTGTTTTTAACAACACCGCTCTAAAAAATTCTTCATTAAGCTCAAATTCATATAAAATTTTTCTAAATTCATCTAAAGCTTCATCAAATGAAAGATCTTCCTAGAACTCGGTCATTCTGTCTCACTGTTAATGCTTTGTAATATGGAATATTTGGCTGTAAAATTGGTTCGTTTCTCAGTGGAGCCTTTGATTGAAATTGAAGTGGATTCGCCAGGTGGATGCCTTGACTTTGAAGTGCCTGATCTCTGTCCACCATCAAAGATCAGAACTAAACGTGAAATGCTATGAAGAAAAGGATCACTTTCTCCAGAAAGTGGGGTTTTAGGGAAATGAGAAAAGCGCTTGAATCCCCAGTGGAGAACACAGGTAGAGGTCGACCGAGACTTTCACAAGTCGGTTTCTTCCTCTGTAGGGCTGTGGACTGGTTTCACGAATTTATCTGAGGAGGTCCCCAGTGGAGTCGCCATTATGTTATCACTCAGGTTGTCCCTAGGCTCCTTATAGGGATACGACCGAGGTAACCACAAACCAATCTTTGGATTGCAGGTTCTAGCCCACCTGCAATCGGAGAGGGCTCTCTCTTTAATGATTCAACTTTTGTTGATGATTTTAGGCTAGCTTTTGGCTCAGGGGTTTTTTGTTTGTGTTTGGATGGACGGTAGGAATCTCAAGCAAATAGGCAAGGTAAGGTGTGATAAGTTTCGAACCATTGGGCGTGGAGTCGTGGATTAAGGCTTGCTATTGCGTTTTCTTGGTCACAAGGGGATTATGGAGCGGGATAGCCACACAGGATACAATTATCAATCTACTGAAAGGAAGGAATCAAAATCAGGGATGAAAGGCAAAGGAGAATCATTTCATCATGCTGAAAAAGAGGAGAAATGGATGAATGGGGATCTAGGAGCAGTTAAGAATTCCTCAATATTCATTCATATGTGAAAGAAACAACGTAAACAAGATCATTTAAGTATACATGCTCATAGCTATTTCTGATGAAAACATAGAAAAATGCAGAAATTGAACTTAAGGTGTAGTGAAACAAATCTTAAGCTATTCTTTTTTCCTGCAATTTAGAAGGTGGAACGGCGGTAAAAACATGAAAATTAAAAAAGGAGAGAAACACTTATTGAATCATGTAGAAGCACAGGAATTCCGTAATCACTCCTTGGCCAAATGAACACATCAAGTAGTTTCGAAATCCACGCTTTCAACAATCTTTGATTATAGAAAATATGGACAGTTACAGTGCGGGTCTCTGCTTGGAGAAATTGCTGGGAAGCAGACTAAGCAATGTCTTAGACTCACTGACTAACCAACCTACCAACCAACCAACCCCTCACTACATTTTTCAGGGTGGTATATATAAGCAAAATATCGGAAAGACATTCATTACATTTGACCTAAACATATCTGCTAGAAAAGCTCTTCAAAAATCTAAGTGTTGCTAGAATTAAATGCAGGTGAGACCTTTTGGCTGCGCTAGAGGCAGCTGAATCAGAAAAGATTACAATGTGGCCCTTGGAGGCTTGATGCGGTGTTACTGGGATGATTATGCTTCGAGATCTGTAGTTATGCTCTGGTGCGAGTTAAATTTGCAATGATTATGATTTGAGGGCTTCGTGTGGCTTCGCCCTCTTTCTTTGACTATGCTGGAAGGTATTAAATGTTCTCCTGCTTCGGGCCGCTGCTCAAGATTTTAACTGATACTCTTTGACGCTACATTGATGGCTTCCGCCATCTACTGATAATCTTTGACACGCTTGATACCTGATGATTTGATCTGATACACTTTAAACTCTGTCACTGATCTTCTGTTGTCTTTAAACCGGATCAATTTGGCACGATCGGGCGATTTTTGGGCTTTTTCAACGCATAATGGGCCAAGGAATCAAAATATTTCCCAAAGATTCCTCGAAATGGCCTATTTCCCATAGAGATGTGCGATTAGCGCTTCGCCCTAATCGCGCATCGAAAACTGCCTCTGTTTCTTGTTCTGGAGCTCCGTAGTGCGATTTCTCTTCCAGCGCGAATTTTCGGCTTTCTGGCTGTTGACGTCAGCATGACGTCAACAGTACGGCAGATGATGTCATCCTGCGGTGAGTCCCTAGTACAGAAGTGACATGGCAAGGTGCTGATACTGAAGGCGATGCAATGAATTTCTCCGATGCGATCGCAATATCGCATCGGCGGGGAAAGGAAAGGTGTTTCATTTGGACATTTGGCGCTTGTGACCGCCGATTGCCGATATCGCGATATCGTGTCGGGTGGCGACGGATGGTTCATAACTTGCATGGAGAGGATACTGCGATCTTGCGATGCGATCTGGCTTTACATGGTCTGCGGAGTGTTAAGGAAGTCAGCAGGGGTTTGTTGCGGTCTGAAGGAGTAAGTAAGTGGGTGTGCAAGGCATTTGAGGCTTTCTGAAGGGGTCCGATCACCTCAAAGGGATTTTATACTCTAGAAGGAGTCCATTGTATTTGGAAGATGTTTTGAAGGGGCAGCATGAGGGTTCTTGCTAAGTTTCAGGTAAACTGAGCAATTCTCGGGGGTACTTATGGTTATTTCTCAACCAGGGGGAGGGATATTTACATAGGGGGATTATTTACATAGTTTTAGTAGGGGGATGGGAAAATATAGTGAGCTAAATAATAATTTCAGTAGTTAATATGGAGATGGTAAGAAAGCGCTAAGTTCAGGAGACCTTAGGCTGTTACAAGGGGATAGAACCATTCTTCAAAGAGAGTATGGAACATCTTTGAGTAAAGCAGATCTTTACCCAAGCAAATTCTATGAAAATGATGAAACTTAAGAGGTATCAAGCAGATCTTGACCTCTTTTGGGGAAGTTAGTTAATGATTGGGGGAAAGTGGAGAAGGGGAGTTAGTTATACCTCTTTTGAGCTTCTCGCATAGAACTGTCTGCTGATTGTGTCCTAAGTAAAGATGATGCCTGGAAATCTGGGACTGATCAGCAATTAAGATTTAGCAACCTCAAAACTACCTACCCAGCCTACTTACCTAACATTTTTTCTTCTTCATATTTGGGTGCACTTAGACTCGCAAACCCATCATTCCATTTTTCCTTTCATGCTTTCCTATCTACAGACTACCCTTATTTCATCCGAGGGCCCAGATTAAGTTGTTGGGCTCCTCTGCTTCTCTACCTATCTAAGAATCTGCCAAGATTAAGCTGTTTGGATAGATTTACATTCTCTATATTCTAAAACGGGAAATTTAAACCTAGGGAGACCAAGATTAAGCTGTTTGGACCTCCCTTTAACTGAAAATTGGCGATACCGGGATAACTTCTCAAAAATTTGAAAGGCAATTAAATGAATTCTGAGTAGCCTTCTTCGCTTGGAGACTGTTAAGCAAATATGTAGCATTGCAGCATGCAAAGTATGACATATTTGGCCTGTAAAAATGTCAATCATGAAATATGATTAACCTGCTGCAACAGGAGGCTAAGATAGAGTCTGAACCTTCTTCATTCGAGGAGGAAGTGCAGCAACTAGTCTGGGTTGATGCAATGGTATAGGAGTACGACTTTATCATTCGGAGGAGTGTGTGGGATGTTGTCCTAAGACCTCAGGGCAAGTCAATGGTTAGTTTCAGATGGATTTACAAGGTAAAGTAGGTAGTTGATGGCCCTGTTGAGAAACATAAGGCAATGTTTGTTGCCCGAGGTTTCTCACAAGTTAAGGGGATTGATTACGATGATACCTTTGGTCCTGTAGCAAGGTATTCATGTATCCGATCGATGTTGGCACTATCAGCTTAGATGGGTTGGAAGATCCATCAGATGGATGTGAAGACATCATTCCTCAATGGGAAGATTGAGGAGGAGGTGTAAAATGAGCAGCTAGAAGGTTTCGATACCTTCAATCATGAGTTGCATGTGTGCCAACTCAAGAGGGCTTTGTATGGGATGAAACAAGCTCCCCGTGCTTGGTACACCAGGATCGACAGTTATTTCACTGGGTTGGGCTTCACCAAGAGTGAAACAAATGTGAACCTTTACCACATCATGGTAGAAGGTAAGCCATTGATCATTGTTATTTATGTTGTTGATCTGATTTTGACCGGTGATGATCAGCTAATCTAGTCTTACAAGGAGGACCTTGCAAGAGAGTTCAAAATGAAAGATATGGGTCTTATGCACTACTTTCTAGGCATGGAGGTGTGGCAGAAACATGGTGAAGTATTTGTGTCTCAAGGCAAGTATGCCAATGAGATACTCAAGTGCTTTCACATGGAGAAGTGCAAGCCCATGCACACTCCTCTAGCTGAGAACTAGAGGAATGAGGATGCTACTTCAGGTGAGGTAGTAGCTGCTACTGTTTATTGGCAACTTGTGGGTTCGCTTATGCATCTAGTGAACACACAACTAGACTTATGCTTTGCGGTGAACCAGATGATTCAAGCTATGGTTTAGCCTACCAAGTTGTTTTGGAAGGGAGAAAAGCATGTGTTGAGATACCTTAGAGGCACATCTCAGTTTGGATTGTGGTATAGATAGATAGAGGGAGTAAAGCTTCAGGGCTTCACAGATGTGGATTGGGCAGGGAGTCCATCAGACTAGAAGAGCACTTCAGGAGGAATCTTCAACCTTGGTTCAGCGACAGTTTCTTGGTACAACAGGAAACAAAGGTTAGTTGCACTTAGCTTAGCAGAGGCTGAATACATGGCTACTAGTCAAGCTGCATGTGAGGCCATTTGGATGCAGAAGATTCTAGTGGAATTGTTTGGTTAGAGGATGGATCCAACTGTGATCTACTACGATAATCAGAGTTGTATCAAACTCTCTGAGAATCTAGTTTTTCATGACATGTCCAAGCACATTGATATCTGGTATAACCATCTTTGAGACTATGTGGTTAAGAAGATCATGGTGTTGCTATATGTTTCGACCGAGGAACAGGATGCAGATATTTTGACTAAGGCATTGCCAAAATGTAAGTTCGAGTTCCATAGAGACATGGTTGGGGTTATTGATAATCCCTTTCATGTTGAGAGGGAGTGTTGAAAATAGCAACAAGAAATGCTAAATATAGAAGTGCTAAAAATAGAACTGCCATAAATATCATTTCAGGATACCTTCCTATTTTAGTTAGTCCCTAAACTAAAATAGAGAAGTAAAATTCAAATTTGATCTTAGCAGTTGTTTGTAAAATAATTAATTAATTCATCTTGAGTTAATAGTTGTAGAAAATCAAACATGAAGTCTATGTGAGGAAATGCAACAATTATCCCATTAATTGAGGAATTTATCCCTTAGTTAAAGAGATAAGGATGAGTTGTAATAATTAGCTCAATTAACTGAGTTAAGTCCAGTTATATTAGTTCAAATAGTTTGTTGAACTAATTGTGAGTTCAGTTAGTTAATGCATGCATGCATGTAACTGTTGCACTTTAGATAACTGAATAATCTCTCATAAATAACTCATGCATGTCAGTTTAGACAGAGACCTAGTTGAGATCAGATGATGGGACAATGGACGATCAGTTGTAGGAATATTCTATGGAGGATATTTCTTGCATGTAGGAGGAATTCATTCCTTGAGGATTGTGTAGTTACTTCTTCAGTTTAGTGAGTGTGTGATGAGGCCAATTACACAGGTGGCATCATTGGACCCTAAGAAAAGCTGCGCAAAGAAATAGGAGGCTTGGAGGGCTGAGGGAAGGCATATCTTGTGTCTATTCAATCTGTGAACTGTATTGTTTTGATTGCAGAGAGAGCAGGATAGCTTGTGAGCTGATTCTTTTGTAATCTGAACATATTTCCACTTGCATGATAATACAGAGATTGGGGTTTTAGGTTGAGGCTTTCCCCGGGTTATTCTTCTATGTTCATGTGTGATTGATTTCTCATTCTCAGTTATATGTGTTCTATTTGATCTTGTTCATATTCAATTAAGCTTCCGCAAGTTTGTTGTAGAAGTAGATCTTGTATTTTGCTTTAGTATATTGCATAATGTGTTGATCTAGAGTGGGAATTTCTACAAGGTTTTCATTTCCCATAATAATGAAGTTATTTTCTCTATTTCCCTTGAAAGTATCTGCTAGTCCATGCAAATTGAATATCAGGCCTCCTATCATCCCTTTTCTGCCAATGTTTTAATGGAATTGTATAAAAAATTGATATTCCCTCAAAGATTCCATTTTTTTATTGTTTCTGCCAAAAAATATTGAACTACCTCAAACATATCCGCCATATCAAGTTTCAATTTTCCTTGAAATGTTCAAAAAATTAATTTCTATGGTAACCCGACTGCTCGAGTACCATAATGATCAGTGGGTAGATGAGATAGTGTTAGGATTTTTATCAATTTTTGCAGTTTGAAAACAACCATCAATTATTTTCAATTACAACGAATTCCTTGTCAAGTCAATCCATGACCAATTTGTAAATTTCAAAGTAGACGTGTTTTTAAATATTAGTCAGTGCTAGTTTACCTCATGGTATTTTATCAATCAGACGGGTTCAAGTTCCCTTTATAGAAGATAGATAGTGAAGTAAACCCTTGGTCAGTTATTCACTGGACTTCTCTGGTTAGAAATAACTCAGAGGAGTATTATTATACTTATTTTGCTGACAATTTTTTGCATACCTAACTACGTTTGCTTAGGAGTGATATGATACCAAGGATTTCACTAGAAATAAATAAACTTTTACACTTTTCAGAGCAATCCAAAGTTGGAGACTAGTATTTATATCAGAACTACACTGAGATTGAAGTTTATGGATCATAATTACCTCCTTACAGGTTTCCATTGTTTGTACGAGTTAGGATATTTTCATTAGAATGCACTAGGCAAATGCTAAATATGGATGAACTGCAGTTTGTCTCCTACAAGAAGAAAGAACAGGTCAAATTGAAGGCTCATATAGGTTTGTATATTATCAACACCAAAGCTGGAACAAAGGAAGTGGATGATATTTTGAGTCAGATGAAATTCAAGCTTAGTTTCTTTTGGTCCTATGATCCCCTAGGCATAATTTCTAAGCTCAAATTGGAATAGAAGAGTACCTCCTATGCACACACATAAAGCCCTGAAATTGAACAATATGCTAACTAGGAGGAATGGATAGAGGGTACTTTACAATAAGTTGAAGAACAACTAGTTAGTCAATCACCCATGCAGACACCTCTTCCCAAGGAAAAGGAGGGCAAAAGGTAAAGGGAAGCCATGTCCCCTACTGATTTTAACAATCAAGATGCAAATTTTATTTTTTTTAAAAGGAAAAAGGACCCAAGCACTTCTAAAAAATCAGATCCTCAGGTCAATCTGCAGTTTAAGCCTCAGATAATTACTATTGAAGGTGAAACTCTAGAGGAGAGGGACACACAACATACAACCATAGTGATTGGGGTGCGTGTCCACCCTTAAATGAGTAATGGAATGGGAGAAATTCTTCCAGCCAGATAGGTAGGGGAGGGCCGGGCCGGCAAGAAATGCTAAAGAAGGATCCTCTTTCTAACGCAAGATGAGGTGATTAGGGGTCAAGTGATTACTTGACCTTGTCAAGAACTCCTATCACTCCTTCTACTCAAATAGAAGAAATGGTACAATCACCTATTGTAGAAACAAAAGTCTAGTCTCCAGTATCATCTAGCTCCCAAATTTCAACTCAACAAAGTATATTTTCAAGATGCAGGGAGATAAAATTGAAGAATGAAACTTTGAAGGCTTCCACCTACTCTGAATTCTAGAATAAGACAATTAAAACCCAACACAGAATAACTCTTTGCATTCGATTAAGAGAAATGATAGTTCCAAATGGCCTTCATGGAACCTTTAGTGCCATCTTCTAGGAGTTTTGAAGACTACAAATCCTCCATTTTCTTAACTGATACCAAGAAAATACATGAAATCGATCAAATCGATCTACACAAGCAAACGGGGGAGTTGATTTTTTTAACACTTGCTAGTTCAGCCATGAATGCTTCCAAATTGCAATCCTCTTTGAATAACATGAATTCTCAGTTAAAGATTGAGAAGATGTCATAATTTGCTAAGGACAACAGGCTCAAATCTCTAGAATATTTTATTATAAAGCTAGGACATGACCCTAAGGATATCAAAGCAGCAGAAGAGCTCATAAAACGAAAGGAGACAGACATTCAAGCATTGAGGAAGCAATTGAAGCTACCCTCCACAAAACATTCTAAAGCTAAAGAAGTTGCCAACATAGAAATGGAGAAAGAAAATTTATTTACTATAGTGGTTGAGCAGAATGCACAAATACAAAAGATGGAGTAGAGCATGGATGCACTGTTGAAAGAAAAATAACAGTGGGAAGTAGTAGGAGCATCTACATTAGACATAGGTACAGCAGTAGAAACTTCAACAAAGGACACAACTTCAGTGTCTAGAGAAGAGCTTACTAGATCTCTTGATGATTTTTTATCAGTTCAGGCTGAGAAAGTGAAATTGTTAGTAGCATTAACTCGAATGGACGAGAATACGATTAAAACTGAAAATACATATTTGTCAGAAATGTAGAAAAATTACAAGCTCATCCAATAGATACAGAAATATGAGGAACAATCCTTTATCATTCAGATGTTGGTAGAGGCTAAGAACAATATTTGGCAGAGTATAAATGCCAACATAACAAATATGTGGCCTTCAATTCAGATCACTTTTGAGTTGGAAGATCTTATGCAAAGAGTCAAAACAACAATACAAAATACAAAGCCAGATTTGGAGCACAAACCAGAAGAGGCACAAAGGATTATCAAATTGTTGAATTCAAGACCAAGGAGGAACTATAAGACTTGAACATTTTGTTGTAGAAATTTTTAGTTTTGATAAGTTAGAATCAATTAGTCAAAAAATGAAAATATTTTTCAAAAACTGTTAAGCTAGGATATGGACAAAAAGAATATTGAATAAAAAATATTAGGAAATATTTTGAAAATATGTCCATATCAAAGAAAAAGTTAGATAGATGCCCTAAATAATGAAGGAAAAAATCAAATGTTAGGTTAGAGAGAAAATTAAAAAGAAATAAACTCTGAAAGTGTGCAAGTCCAAGTGCCACTACTGTTTACTTTATTATGCAAAATAATGGTTGTGTGCTACTTGTCATAAATGCCACAACCCATGATAGTGAAATAGTTTAATCTTGACTAGTTCATGTTTTAAATTTCATGTTTATAGTTAGAGAATAAAGATCTAGCCAAACTGTTTAATCTTGGAAGATCAATAGTTAGGTAGAGAATAATAAGGAGCTCATCAATTTAATTTGAGCCCTTGGATGTTATAAGGTTAGAATTAGATAGTTTTCTTTTCAAAAGAAAAAGGAAAGAAAGGGGTATTCTAGCCTAAATGCACCCAATTAAGTGAAGAAAAAATGTTAGGACAAGTAAAGGGTAGGTAGAAGAAAGGTTGCAAAATTACGAAATTGATTTATCCTACTTAATCCAATGTTTCAATGTGCAGGAGCAGTCATGAAAGTGAAAGGACATTCACAAGTTTATTTGGTTAACTTTTCCTCATTCCATTTCAACCGCCACTACTTATTTACTAATTTCCCTCATTTTCCCCTCATTTCTTGTTAAATACCCTTTTCCCTTCATTTTCACCCTTTCCCCTAGTTATTTCCCTAAAAACCCATAAAACCCTTTATCCTAAATTTTATTCCCCCCTCTACTTTATTTAACTTTAACTCCGCAAATTCACTTTTTCCTAATTAAACCTGTCCATTATATTTTAAACCCTCATTATTCATTAAAAAATTATAATTATTTGTAATTAAACCCCAGGCCCCACTAATCTCGATTCTTGTGCCCTTCGTGCAACTTCATCGCATGATAGTTGATAGATCTTTCACCCCCAGATCTAACGACACACATCCATATCACGCACTCCTGATCTCCAACCTTTACTTGCCAAGAGCACGTGAGGTTCGTGGTTTTGCTCGGGCCCCTTGTGATTACGTGGCAGACCCATGTTAACTCGCGTGCCCTTGGAGAAAAAACACCCCATGGCCAAAAGCGGTGCAATGAGCCTCTGAAACTGCTCCTCACATATGATGAAACCATCATTTTTCACTTATCGATTTCCGCCAAATTTTAAAAAGTTAATTGTTAATTGTTTAAACGTGAAAACCCTCGTTTTCACTCTTTTCACTCATTTTTTCAGTGAAACCTGTTTAACCCTGCCTGCACCACCCTGAGCCTCTGCAACCAAATTGGGCCTCTGATTACCTTCCAATCATTGCCAGGACTTCGTCCATACACTATCCTATTCCCTGAAGCCATTGTGGCCCTCCCTGTCAGCCTGTGTTTTTCTTAACAATTGTTGTATTTTGCAAGTGATCATATAAAACCTGTTTGTTCTAGATTCACAAGGAAATCCATTCAAAAGCCTTTATTTAGAAGAAAAAAGTAATTTATTACAGAGTAGAGGAAAATAGTTTACAAAGGCAGTAAATGATAAAACAAAGAAGAAATCCTTTACACAGAGACAGTAAATGTTAAAATAGAGGAGGCAAATAAAGACATACAGTTAAAAGACAAATAGATGAAATAAATAGAAAGATGACCAATGTCCAACTACCTAATACTGATACATGTAAAAACTAAATGATTTACTATTGAAATACACAGTAAAAACTTGAAACGTTTAGTAAAAGTAAAAAAAAACATTAAAGGTTATTGACATGTCAATAAGGTCAAAGAGTATCAGATGAAAGGTCATAAGTAAAAATGACATCTAGTGTGAAGATCAAACAGACAAGCAGCTTAAAGGGCAAAAGATCAAAGATCAAAGCTAGCAGAACCTAAATAATAGGGACAACAAGTAGCAGTTCAATAGTTGTCTCTATCTTCTTGCATGAAGATATTTCCTTTTCCTTGAATAAATCTATTTTTTTAAAAATAGTTTAGGATATTTTCTTAGTTCTATTGTTGTATAAATAACTCTCCTTATGAGTTATTATGAGTTCACCATTGAACCTCACTGACCATTGAAAAAGGGTTGAACTCTTGAAGAAAGGTTGCACCTTGATGAAGCATTTGTAAACATTTGATGTA
The DNA here is from genome assembly GCA_000404065.3 of Pinus taeda. Taxonomy (NCBI): domain Eukaryota; kingdom Viridiplantae; phylum Streptophyta; class Pinopsida; order Pinales; family Pinaceae; genus Pinus; species Pinus taeda. The sequence goes on from APFE031753999.1 coordinate 105,265, forward strand.
CTTAGATTTTTTGGACCATTAATACAAAGAAAAGGATTCTGAATTCAGTTTTACACAGTTTGTGTTTCCTGTAAGTTCTTCCAGTAACACTCATTATGTTTTTATTCATATTCTTATATCTTACGGAGATTACTAGGTAGGAATAATTGTGTTTCAATCTATTCCTATAATCTTCCGAAGTGATAATCTATAAAGAGAATGGATTAATGGACTATCTATTTAATTAATTCCCTCTAAATCAATAAATCACAACATCTTGCTGTAAGCATAAGCATATTCTCTTGAACCTTCTGAACATCGGTCAGAGGTTTTCATACTTATGATTATTTAATTTTATATTTGAAATTTGTGATAATCATATTATTTTTTGTTTCTGCTCACCACTATTCAAGCTATATCACTGTGTGAAATTTTATAGCAGCCCTTTGCTTTGGTATTAATATTATTCAAAAGGTTAGGCATTACAGTGTTACATTTGTTTCATTCATTGGTCCTCCAACTTAAAACAAAACCCCAAAACAAATATCTTAGATGCTCTAGCTTGATAACTGACCACTATCAACTCAGAGGTACAACATCAATCTGGCGCTGTTATTGGGGCTTTTAGTTTCATTAAGTTTTCATTGGGAAATGATATTCATTCTATTCCTTTAAGGTGATTAAAGGTCTAGAAAGGTTAAAATCCTTCACCTGGCGACTGGACTAGCACAAAATGGCACCTTTTAAGCACACCAGATCTCATTCAAAATCTGACTTAGTTAATCCTTTGTCAGATCTTGAAAAACTTTTTAGAAAAGCCAGTTCTAAAAGGAGACATCAACCATCTTCTTCTTCCTCTTCTGCCTTGCAGTCTGATGATTTAGTATCATTTGATCCTTTTAGTAATATTCCATCCGATCCTGATTTGACACAAATACCACCTAGGGTTTTTGAACTATTAGATAGGGGAGTTGATTTAGATTCATCTTTCCTCATTCATTATTTTGAAACACATCAAGAACCCCCTCTACCACTAGGATCACCTAAAAATGAGTCTAACTTAGGTGTTCATTTACCTGAATACAAACCCATAGATTTCATATCCCCTACCACTTATTCATTTCCTTCCACTTCTGAACGACCTGAAGCTTCTACTTTTGAACAACCTGAAGAGACCATCTCTGTATATTCAAATCCACTCTTTGAAACAAAAGAGGATATTCATTCACAAGTCCAAAAATTAGTTCTTAAGGCTCCTTTAAAGTCATTCAGGAGATCCCCTCCTTCTTGACCTCCACATAGACACACACCCCCTCAATCACCTTCTTCTACCTCTTCTTAATCTTCTTCTTCTTCTTCTTCTTCATCCACACAAACACCTCATACACCACATTCTAGTATGGCATTCCAACCTATTGTATAGGCTAGATATGCAGCTTTAGTCTTACCTACTAACCTCGATACATTCCCAGCTGGGTACTTGAAATACCTTCCCAGGTATAATGGAGAAACTAGTCCCTCAGTTGAGTCCATCTTCAAGCTTTTCTAGACTTTGAAGACAACATGAATATTGAACAAGAAAATGTTTACGAGATTGTTTGTACAATCACTTGAATGAAATGTAAGAATCTATTGTAGGCAGTTACTTATAAACTCCATTAGAAATTGGGAAGATATTACAAACATATTTAAAAATCAATGGGGTGTAAAGAAAGATCATCTTTACTTTCTTACTGAATTTTAAGAAATTAAAAGAAACTTTGGTGAAACTCTATGATATTTTATCAAAAGGTTCAATAAACTTTATCATAAGATTCCCCTTGATTGTAAACCCCCTATAGCAGCAACTAAGTCTAGGTTTTCTAAAGCCTTTTATGATGATTTTGTTGTAATGCTAATAGAGAGAACTTCAATAACTCTTGAAGATATGCAAAAAATTGCTATAGAGGTGGAAGAAAATAGAGCTGCTTCAACATCCTTGAAAGATAAAGAGGAAAAGGCCCAAAGAAAACTCAAATCTATTCAAGAAGCTTCTAGTTCCTCTAGTTCTTCTAAGACTAAAACTGAATATTCTAAAATAGATGAAATAGCTTCTCTACTTAGAAATCTATCTAATAGAATTTCCAAGATTGAGACACAACCTAGGACAGTTCAAAAAACAGTTACTAGAGCCTAAAATCAAAATCAAGGTCAGTATAGAAGAAATCCACAATTACAAATTCTTCAGAGACCTAGTAATGATCATCAGGTTCCCACTCCTTTACTGATAGATGACCAACAACTTGATGAAAATACTATGACTATTACTGAAGATATCAATAACATGGATACTTCTTCTAATAAACAATTATGATTCCTCTCTCACAACAAAATCAGGTTCACGAAGATCAAGAATCCTCATAGGTTTCTAAATACCATGCCTCTTCTGAATTTTTAATTGCAGAGTTGAACAAGAGATATGATTTTAGGCCTAGGTCCGGCCCTGGAAGACCTCCTAAGGAGACTCCAATAATTGAAACTCATATCAAAGCTGCTGAAACTCAAACAATTGTTATTTGACCATTAAATCAGTCAACTAATACTGCTGAAAATGATAAAAATTCTTTGACTACATTTAGTGTTGAAAAAGGGTTAGAAAGAGTTAAAATTCCAATTCCACTTTCAGAACTTTCCAAAAACCCTAGGTATAAAAATCAAGTCTCCAAATGGATACAAAACACCTCAGTTGATGTTGAAAGTGATATCATTATTCTGCAAGATGAAAAACAAATAGTTGTCTTTGGTCCTAGCTCAGATATGATAGATGAAATAGTGCCTCCTTTATATGTAACTCTTAAGACAAATGATTCCATGTTATATAATTGTATGCTTGATTCTAGAGCATCACGTAACCTCATGCCGAAAACTATCATGGACCATTTGAAACTTGACATAACTATATTCTATCATGATTTGTACACCTTTGATTCTAAAAGGGTGCCCTTATTAGGATTGATTAAGGATTTAGTAGTCATCCTTGCCCAAATTCCAATGAAAAGTGTAGTGGTTGATATAGTTGTCACAATTAACCCTCCCAAATTTGAAATGCTCTTTTCTAGGTCTTGTTGTGCCCAATTAGGGGGAACTCTTCAGATGGATATGTATTATGCCACTATTCTAGTTTATGGGGGAGAACAACTAAGCTTATATAGAGAGGTAATATTTGTGCATATTGTTTGCAAAACTAACCAACCAAGGAACCATCCCATTTATGCAATTGATCAGGATTTTGGTTGCTTTCAACTCTCTTCAAACCAAATACATGAAAGAAGATGTAATTCAAAGTCCTGTACCAAATCAAACTGATGTATGGAAACTATTTTTTGATGGTTCTTGTACAAAATATGGAGCAGGTGTTGGGGTAGTTTTAATTTCACCATAAAAAGAAAATATCACCCAATCATGCAAACTCGACTTTGAAGTTACCATAATGTGGTTGAATATGAAGCTTTCCTTTTGGGACTGCAATTAGCCAAAAGCTTAAAGGTTCAAAACTTAAGTGTTTTTACTGATTCAAAGCTTATTGTCAAACAAGTGAGAAATATTAGCCAGACTAAGCATCCCAGACTTAGGTCTTATTAGAATTCAGTCGAAAACTTCTTTGATGCTTTTAATTTGACTTATATTCCAAGAAATTAGAATATTCATGTAGATGCCTTAGTTGTTTCTACTAGTTCATTTGAAATTCCTTATCAAACCAATGTAATCTATCAAATACAAGTCAAGTATAGACCATGCATACTAAACAATCTAAAACACTAGCAGATATTTGAAGATGATGAACATTTGAAATATTTTCTGTAGGTTATAGATGATTTTTGAGTTCTACAAATGATGAAGATAGAACAGAAATAAATGAAAATGATACTTAAATTTCAATTCAAAAATGGTTGATCATGACATTATTCAATTGTCTAACAATTTTAGTCCCAAAGGCCTCATTCCTTTAGAAAAAATGTTTGATCAAAACGTTGTCCTTCGAAACCCTCAGTCCATCTCTTCATAAGATGACATAGAAGAAATTAATATTGGAACACATGATGACATTAAAAACATCAAAACCTGTGCATCTCTAGATCCTAAGATCAAAGCTCAATATCTTAAGTTACATCAAAATTAAAAGGATGTTTTTGCATGGACCTATGCTGATCTAAAAACCTATGATACTTCATTAATACAACATAAGATTCCTTTAAAGCCAGAAGCGGTTCCTTATCAACAGAAACTTAGGAGGATCAATACAGCTCTTCTACAAACTGTAGAATAGGAAATTAAGAAAATGCTAGATGCCTAAATCATTCTCCCTCTTAGATATTCTAATTGGGTTGCAAATTTAGTTCCTGTTAGAAATAAGAATGGAGAAATTAGACTCTGCGTGGAATTTAGAAATTTGAACAAAGCATCATTAAAGGATAATTATCCTTTGCCCAAAATGGATCAGTTACTTCAACTGATTTTAGAAGCACAAATACTTTCTATGCTTGATGGTTTTTCAGGCTATAATCAGGTAAATTTTGATTCAGTAGATAGAGAGAAGACAACCTTTACTACACCCTAGGGTACATTCATGTATGTTATAATGCCATTTGGCTTATCTAATGCTGGAGCAACATTTTAGAGAGCTATGGATGTAGCTTTTGTGGGCCAAGTAAATAAATTTGTAGCCATTTATCTTGATGACATAACTATTTTTTTCTAAATCTAATTAGAAACATCTAAAGCACTTAATGAAGGTTTTTGACAGGTGTAGAAAATTCAGAATATCATTGAATCCTAAAAGTCTTTGTTTTCTATCAAAGAAGGAAAACTGTTGGGCCATATAATTTCAAAAGAAGGAGTAGTGATTGATCCCAAGCATGTGTCTTCCATTGAAACATTGACCTTACCTAGAAACAAGAAGGAGATTCAAGCTTTTCTAGGGAAGATTAATTTTTTAAGGAGATACATCCCAAATTGTGTTGATATTGTAAAAGATATAACTGACATGCTCTGAAAAGATCATCAAGTTAAATGGATTGTCTCTTCCAGGCATGCATTTGATCAGATCAAGAAATCTATCTGTAAAGCTCCCACCTTGGCCAACCTTGATTAAACTAAACCATTCAGTATCTTTTCCTTTGCCTCAGAAACAACCCTTGTTGTTGTTATACTACAAAATAATGAAGACTCCCATGACCAACCCATAGCCTTTTTCAGTAAGTTTATGAGAGATGTTGAGCTTAAGTATGAAATAATTGAGAAGCAAACCTATGCCCTTATTCAAGCCTTGAAATCATTTAGGATGTATGTCCTACATTCTCCTATTATTGCTTATGTTCCTAACAACGTTGTGAAAATTGTTTTAACTAAACCAAACACTAATGGAAAGAGAGGTAGATGGATCACTCAAATACTGGAGTTTGATCTAACTATCAAAACTACAAAGCTAGTAAAAGGCCAAGGATTAGCTAAGCTTCTAGTTGAATCCAACTGTAAAGTGCTCAGAATCAATTATGTTTTAGAGATACAAGGGAAGAATCAACAAGAACATTTTGTCCTTGCAGAAGGGGAGAATCCACAAGAACCTTCCCTTCATCCTTAAGAGGAGAAGCCACAAGAACATTTACCTTTAGATCAGATCTACCCTTTATACATTGATGTCAAATTTTTGTTGTAAGATTGGTATGAAGACATTGTAAATTTCTTGATCCATTTTGAATGTCTAGCATCATTCTCCAAAAGCGAGTGTAAAACTCTCAAACTAAAAGTAGTCAAGTACTATATCATAAATGTAAATTTGTACTGGAAAGACCCACTAAATATTTTGTTATTATGTTTAAAAGAATCAGAAACTGAAGGAATCATTGACGAGTTTCATACATGATTTTGTGGAGGGAATTATGCTTGGATATCAACATCATATAAGATATGAAGGGGAGGATTTTATTGGCCAACATTTTTTTTGCATGTAGGAGCAAAGGTCAGAGGTTGTTTTCATTATCAAATGTTTGCTGGTAAGAAAAAATTAGCAGCTCTTCCACTGGTTCCATCAATAGTCTCAGAACCTTTTAGCCAATGGGGATTATATTTTATTGGAGAGATTCATCCCACTTCAGGTAATCAACATAGATGGATCCTCACTGCAATAGACGAATTCAATAAATGGGTGGAAGAAATTCAGTGAGAAATGTTACTGATTCAGTAGTAATCAAATTTATTGAAGAGAACATCTTATCTAGATTTGGTTGCCCAACTCAAATTGTCACTGATAATGCAACAAATTTTTCTAGCATTAAAATGATTGAGTTTTTCCATAAATATCAGATTTTTTTACATCATTCAACCCAATATTACCCATAAAGTAATGGCCTTACAGAAACCTCCAACAATAAAAAAGACTCTAACAGATCATGAAAAGAGATGGGACTCTCATTTAATTTATACAGTATGGGAAAACAGAAATACTCCAAAGAGATCTACTGGAAAATCTCCTTTCCAGTTATTTTATGGGAAATATGCACTCTTACCTACCAATTTGGCCTTCCCTGTTTTAAAATTCCTGCAGGATTCAACAGATGAACCTGATGATTTTTCAAGGAGAATAAATCAGATTATTGAACTAAATGAAAACAGAGATGAAGTTAAATACAAATTGAAAAAGTTTCAGCGTAAGATGAAGAGCCTGTTTGATAGAATATCCAAGGAAAGGAACTTCAAGGAAGGTGAACTAGTTCTAAGATGGGATTCCAAGAGAGAAGAAAAGGGAAAACATGGCAAGTTTGACAACCTGTGGGTTTATACCTTTAGAAATTGTTGAAGTTAAGAGAAACAATACTTTTGTGCTACAAAATCTTGAGGGGCTATATTCCACTTATCCTTTAAATGGAAGGTTTCTCAAACATTACATTCAATACTGAGAAGTTGAAGTAGATTTCATTACTACCATTGTAAAACTCCAATTTCTTTTTCTTTTCAAGCTGTCAATGTGATTTTTTTTTACAGAAAAATACTCCATAGCCCAAGGAGAAGGCACATGGATCTGCAGGTTCTCTACATTCTATAGGAGAAAGTAGTGTCCAGATGGAGCCAATGTTGTAGCTTTTTTTTATTTTGATAAGTTAGAATCAATTAGTCAAAAAATGAAAATATTTTTCAAAAAATGTTAAGCTAGGATATGGACAAAAAGAATATTGAATAAAAAATGTTAGAAAATATTTTGAAAAAATGTCCGTATCAAAGAAAATTTTAGATAGATGCCCTAAAGAATGAAGGAAAAAAAAAAATTAGGTTAGAGAGAAAAGCAAAAATCAATAAACTCTGAAAGTGTGCAAGTCCAAGTGCCACTACCTTTTACTTTATTATGCAAAATAATGGTTGTGTGCAGCTTGTCATAAATGTCACAACCCATGATAGTCAAATAGTTTAATCTTGACTAGTTCATGCTTTAAATTTCATGTTTATAGTTAGAGAATAAAGATCTAGCCAAACCGTTTAATCTTGGCAGATCAGTAGCTAGGTAGAGAATAACATGGATCTCATTAGTTTATTCTGAGCCCTTGGATGTTATAAGGTTAGAATTATATAGTTTTCTTTTCAAAATAAATAGCAAAGAAAAGGGTTTGCTAGCATAAATGCACCCAATTAAGTGAAGAGAAAATGTTAGGATAAGTAAAGGGTAGGTAGAAGAAAGGTTGCAGAAGTACAAAGTTGATTTATCATGCTTAATCTAATGTTTCAGTGTGTCGAAGCAGTCATGAAAGTGAAAAGATGTTCACAAGTTGATTTGGTTAACTTCCCCTCATTCCATTTCAGCCCCCACTAGTTATTTACTAATTTCCCCCATTTTTCCCTCATTTCTTGTTAAAATACCATTTTCCCTTCATTTTCACCCTTTCCCTTGGTTTCACACATTTTTTCTAGAAAATTACCCTCCAAACTCATTTCTCTACCGAAAAACCCCTTTTCCCTAGTGTGAAACCCTTTCCACTTGAAAAAATCACTTTCCCCTAGTTATTTCGCTAAAAACCCATAAAACCCTTTATCCTAACTTTTATTCCCCGCTCCACTTTATTTAACTTTAACTCTAGGAATTCACTTTTTCCCGACTAAACCTATCCATTATATTTTAAACCCGCTTTATTCATTAAATAGTTACAATTCTTTGTAATTAAATCCCCTTGCCCCACTAATCTCTGCGCCTGTGCCATCCGTGCAACTTCACCGCGGGATAGTCATTAGATCTTTCACCCCCAGATCTAACGGTGCACATCCATATCACACACCTACAATATCTGACCTTTACCCACCTGTGAGCACACGAGATTCGTGGTTTTGCTTGGGCCCCTTGCAGTTATGTGGCAATCCAACATTAACTCGCATGCCCTTGGGAAAAAACCACCCCACGGCCAAAAGTGGTGCGATGAGCCTCTCAAACTGCTCCCCACATACGATGAGACCATCACTGTTCACTTATTGATTTCCACGCCAAATTTTAAAAAGTTAACCATTAATCATTTAAATGTGAAAACCCTCGTTTTCACTCTTTTCACTCGTTTTTTTAGTGAAACATGTTTAACCCTGTCTGCGCCACCCTGAGCCTCTGCAACCAAATTGGGCCTCCGATTACCTTCCAAACATTGCCAAGACTCCGTCCATACACTATCCTATTCCCTGAAGCCATTGCGACCCTCCCTGTCAGCCTGTGTTTTTCTTAACAATTGTTGTATTTTGCAGGCTGCCATATAAAACATGTTTGTTCCAGATTCATAAGGAAATCCATTCAAAAACCTTTATTGAGAAGAAAAAGACATTTATTACATAACAGAAGGAAACAATTTACAAAGGCAGTAAATGATAAAACAAAGAAGAAATCCTTTACATAAAGACAGTAAATTTTAAAACTGAGGAGGCCAATAAATACATACAGTTAAAAGACAAACAGATGAAATATACAGAAAGATGATCAATATCCAACTACATGATATTGAGACATGTAAAAACTAAATGATTTATTGTTGAAATACATAGTACAAACTTGAATGTCCAGTAAAAGTAAAAAAACATAGTAAAGGTTATTGATAGGTCAACAAGGTCAAAGAGTATCATATGGAAGTGTATCAGATGAAAGGTCATAAGTAAAAATGACATCCAACGTGAAGATCAAACAACCAAGAAGCTTAAAGGTAAAAAGATCAAAGATAAAAGCCAGTAGAACCTAAATAACAGGACAACAAGAAACAATTCAATAGTTGTCTCTATCTTCTTGCATGAAGATATTTCCTTTTCCTTGAATAAATCTATTTTTGTAAAAATAGTTTAGGATATTTTCTTAGTTCTACTGTTGTATAAATAACTCTTCTTATGAGTTATTATGGATTCACCATTGAACCTGGTTGACCATTGAAGAAGGGTTGCACTCTTGAAGAAAGGTTTCACCTTGATGAAGCATTTGTAAACATTTGATGTACTTAGCTTTTCTGGACCCTTAATACAAAGCAAAGGATTCTGAACTCAGTTTAACATAGTTTGTGTTTTTTGTAAGTTTTTCCAGTAACACTCATTATCTTTTTCTTCATATTATTATGTCTTACAGAGATAACTAAGTAGGAATAATTGTGTTTCAATCTATTCCTATAAGCTTCTGAAGTAATAATCTATAAAGAGAATGGATTAATGGATTGTCTGTTTAATTAATTCCCTCTGAATCAATAAATCGTCAGCATATTGTTGTAAGCATAAGCATATTCTCTTGAACCTTCTGAAAATCAGTAAGAGGTTTTCATACTTATGATTATTTAATTCTCTATCTGAAATTTGTGATAATCATATTATTTTTTGTTTCTGCTCACCGCTATTCAAGCTATATCACTGTGTGAAATTTTATAGCAACCCTCTTCTTTGGTATTAATATTATTCAAAAGGTTAGGAATTACAGTGTTATATTTGTTTCATTCATTGGTCCTCCAAATTAAAACAATACCCCAAAACAATTATCTTAGATGATCTGGCTTGATAGCTAACCATTATCAACTTAGAGGTACAACACATTCCAAACAAAACAACAACAGTCATGGAGGTTAAGATGGTCTTAACAAAAAGTAATTTGATGATACAACTAGAGAACAAATGTAAAGACCTTGAGTTGCATGTCAGGAGGTTCAACATAAAATTTACTTTCTGTAGGAAAAGGGCTTACCTACTCTAAGGAATTCTAATAGCAAATTGATCCCATTAGAAAACTACCAAGAACAATCGTGCAACATAGGTTCTGAATCTTCCAAGTGTAATGGCCAAAGGAGTTATTAGGGGAGAAGCATTCATACAGGGAATACAATTTTATTTGAATATTCAGCATGAAATCCACCACCCTTTTGTCAATAAGACAACTTTTGACACTTACACTGAGGTGGATGAAAGGTTCATAAATATGGTTAACTGTTCTCTCCCAAGTGCAGAAAGGTGGGAACAGGTTCTAGAGTTGCTTGAGTGAAGTGTAACTGAAGCACATAATTTTCAGCATTAGAGGAATAACATTTGCAGTGAAATAGCTAGTCATCTCCAGATTCCTACATAGCCTAAACAGAAGCAGCAAAGGTCAGCAGATTTTCCCTATTTTTCTTCTTCCATATCTAAAATATCTGTGTCTTTAACATATATTATTTTGAAAATATATTTTATTTTGAAATCTGATATGAAAAGTAATAGTTTTCTATAAATATTTAGAAATAATACTTAGAAAAGGTTGGAAATTGTATGAAGAAAGAAAACATTTTGATGTAAGTTGTGCATATACTAAAGTGATCAATTTCATCAATACAAAAAGTTTGTTCTAGGATTACTGTGTCAAGAAATTGGTGATGTCTCCTCTCGTGTGGAATTTTTATTTTCCCAGCGTTCCATATGTTTTTCTGTCTCTATTGTTTAAAGAGGATTAAGGGATGAATTTTTTTAAATATACTCTGCTCTGGCTTATAAACAATAGTTATGTTTTCACTCTGATATTAAGTATAGAATTCATCCTAGCATGCTCTATATTTAATTGAATTTAAATCTTTTCATCCCATTCACTCCACAAATGCTTTCATTAGGGGAATTTTGAGGTCTAAAATGGGCCTCCTAAGGAAATTATAAAATAATAGTGGAAATAATAACATAAGATTAGATTACATCATCAAATTTTATAGGGAAAAGAAGAAAAAACTATTTTTTTAACTCGTATTTTCAACTTATCTCCCTATGGGTTTACTCAAATTTTGGGCACAAACACTCATTGGATGCAAAAATTGATTCCTCATCCAAGGAATACCCATGTTGCATACTTATGATGAACCCTACTACATGAAAATTGGGAAATACATCAAAAATTTGATTGCAATCTTGTTTTTTTATGTATTTCTCATTTTTTGTGTAGTAGGGTCCATCAAAAGTATGCAACATGGGTACTCCTTGGATGAGGAATTAATTTTTTCACCCAACGAGTATTCCCGCTCAAAATTTGAGTAAAACCTTAGGGTGATAAGTTGAAAATACGAGTTGAAAAAGTAGTTTTATTATATTATTATTTTTTAATCTTTTTATTTTTTACTCCAAAAATGGTGAATCAGCCCCCATGGTTGAAATCATCATCTTGAATCCTATTGGTTCTTATAAAGTTTATTTTCGCTGTACATTTTCCTTAGGAGGCCCATTTTAGACCTCAAATTCCCCTAATGAAAGATCCAAAAGCTTGCCCACCTTGCCCTGTTACATTTGTTATGTCATTTTTATATTTGATCACCCTAAGACTCATGACTCCATTCCCAATCAACTTTCCCTGCAGTTTTCAACCAAATCTTTGACCAAACTCAGAACTCAATAACTAGCCTAATATCTTAAAACAACAAATCTAAATCAGAAAGAAAGATCCCTCTTTGAAGTTGGAAGGGCTAGATCCTAGCTTTACAAGTGGTTTGTGGTTACCTCTAGGTTTCTTTCCACAACCTTGGGAAATTACAGAGTGATAACATTTTGGAGGCAATATTGGGATAGTTGAACAAATATGATATAAATTGTGTTTTTCCTTGGTAAATTTTTATTTCAAAGATCAAAGCTATTTCCAGTGTGTGGTTGTGAAATAGATGTTATTAAGGATGTTTTTCTACCCAAATTGTGTACATGTTTCTATCTGTAAATAATATATTGAATCTCTGGATCCTAGAAAGATCTACACTAGAGCCCATTTGAATCCTAAAGCACCTAAAATTGTAGATAATCCTAATAAGCTTATTGGGAAAAATATTTTTACTGAGAGCCAAGCAACAATAATCTACTACCTAGAGTTAAGTATCTCCTTGGAAGTTTCATTATTGTAGCGGTTATTGAATTTGACTTACCTTTTGAGCATAGCTTTTTTCATACCAAATCAAAAAGATTTGTACCTCAGACAATTTTTGATGAAAATATTCTGAAACCTTATATCCAAAAACATCAACTTGTTAATCCAAATTCTGATGAAGATGTTATAAAATAATTTAACAAGCTTGAAGTTTTGGTGGCAGAATTAAAACAAGTTGTGCAGAAAAATTTTACTGATCAATCAACTAAATCTTCTTCTTATTTTGCCTCATAACCAACCCCTCTAATGGTTTCTTCCATTACTACTGCCCCTCCAGTAGTTTCTCTTAATACCACTACCCCTATTTCATCTACCATCCCTACTACTCTACTACTGCTACACCAACTCAACCAATTATAATCCCACCTTCTTTAATACCCTTAATATCCACATCTATTGTAGTGTCTTCTTCTTCCCATTCCCATTTACCAATCATGGTAGCTCATTATGCACCCTTGGTCTTACCTGGACAACTTAATGCCATGCCACAATATTAACAAATCCAAATACCTCAATTTGATGGTACAAGTTCAATCACAACAAAACAACATATAGATAGAATCAATGATTATTTAGATTTGCAAGAAGTTGATAAAGATGATGTGAAGATAAGACTCTTTGCCCAAATTCTAATAGGGGTAGTTAGGAAATCGTTTAAGACATTTCAAGCAACTAGTATCCTAGATCTCACACAATTTCACCAAACTTTCCTCGCATGATGGGAAATAAAGAAGAATCCTCTCCAAATCTTGGCTGAATATGAGAGTATAAAGAGAGCCCTCATGAAATTAGGGAATTATGAGGTCTAAAATGGGCCTCCTAAGGAAATTATAAAATAATAGTGGAAATAATAAAATAAGATTAGATTACACCATCAAATTTTAGATGGAAAAAAGAAAAAACTACTTTTTCAACTCGTATTTTCAACTTATCTCCCTGTGGGTTTACTCAAACTTTGAGCAAGAAAACTCGTTGAATGAAAAATTTGATTCCTCATCCAAGGAGTACCCATGTTGTATATTTTTTATGGACCTTGCTACATGAAAAATGAGAAATACATGGAAAACTTGATTGCAATCACAATTTTTCATGTATTCATCTTTCATGTAGTAGGGTCTATCTAAAGTATGCAACATGGGTACTCCTTAGAAGAGGAATTAAATTTTTCATCCAACAAATACTCCCACTCAAAATTTGAATAAAACCTTAGAGACATAAGTTGAAATTATAAGTTAAAAAGTAGTTTTATTGTTTTGTTATTTTATTTTATTTTTTATCTTTTTACTTTTTTACCCCAAAAATGGTGAATCATCCCCCATGGTTGACATCATCATCTTGAATCCTATTGGTTCTTCTAAATTTTATTTTGGTTGTACACTTTTCTTAGGAGGCTCATTTTACACCTCAAAATTTCTCTAATGAACAGTCCAAGACTACTGCACTAGATTCAATAACATTTACAATTATATTCCAACTACAAAACAACCCCCATCAGGACTGGCTCTAATCAAATTTCCAAATGGTTTTGATGCAGATATGTCTTACCAACTGAGGGAGATAAATCCTACTATCCTAGAGGAAATGCAAAGGAATTTGGTTAGTGTGGAAGCCAATTTGTTGGCAAAGAGAACTAGGTTAAAGGCTGAGAGAAGAGTCACTATTAAAGAAGAACCTACTTCTTCTTCCTCAGATGCTAAGTTGGCCACCTTAGTTAAAACCATGGAAAGCGTGATGGATAGGATAATTATAACTAGTAGGTCTCCTCCAAGGGAAAATCAACAGGGTCCTCAAATTAGAAATCCTAATTTTAGGAGAAACCCACCCCAAATCAAACAAAGAGAACAAAGAGGCCCAACTGATCAGCAACAAACTAGACCTCCATTCCAGGAGAATTGTGTAGATGGAGAAGCTAAGTTACTAGAGGATATTGAAGAAAATAAAATAAACTTATTTAGGGAAGGAGAAATTGATAATATCTTCTTAACTGAGGAGCAAGATCTATTTTTGTTATCACAACTAGAAGTCATCCCTACAGAGACAGATGATTATAAAAAGGGATACCAAAATTCTATCATGGAGGTGCACAAGGAGTAAAAAATGAGAAGTAAGAACACTATAGGAAATCCTCCCAAGAAGATTCAAAGTGACATCCCTCCTACCAAATAGGAAAGTAATTATTCTCAAAATGAAACTTCTCCAAAACAAGATGCAAATGTCAAAGAAATAGACAAACCTCAAACATCTTTCAAATATTGAAAATGAATTAGTGAAATTAAAAATTTCTATTCCTCTGATAGAATTGATTAATAAAAATGCATACAAATCTCAAGGCATGAAGGCTTTGAAGATAGGAGAAGGAACAGACACAATCAACCTAACTGATGACCAACCCAAATTATTATTTGGGCTTGAAGTTGAATGGAAGTCTCAAGATGGGAGTGCGCAACCCTTCTATATTAGTTTGAACATTCATGACAATATTTTTCACAATTTCATGTTTGATTCTAGTTCTTCACACAATCTTATCCCATATCCATCATGTAAAATTGTTGGCTTGAGGGGACTTGGACCCGGGTTTAGAGTTAGGTGTGCTAACCAACAAAAATCTACACTACCGGCCCTTTTAGTAACAACCCACATAGCATAGGTTTCAGTCTCACTCAAGGCCATATTAGGGGATTTCACAACTAAGTTTCTTCATCCAAAGGACTATGTAATGTGTTTCTGTCAAAATTAGGGCTTATCTCGACCTTCACAAACCCTAACCCTTAAAACCCAGAAATTGTAGTAATTAATAGTTAGCAGATTTATGCCCTTCGCTAATTACACTAAACATTCATAACATCATATAAATACACAGATCTAAGTCTTTGCAAATCTATTAAGTACTTTTCCTGATTAATTGCTTTCGATAGATAAAAAATACAGTAAATTCATATAGAATCAATAATTCATAGATACATGGATAATTCTTCAAAACAAGCCTTTATTACACTTTAGATCTTCAATTACAGTCCTTTCAACCTTGCACACACAGCTGCATGGGCCCACACACTCATCTACGGACTTATCGAGGTCTCTGCGCACATAGCTGCAGGAGCCTTCCCCTTCGCCCAAGTACAACATAGACAAAATAGACCCAAAAATTTCACTTCTATGCTCTTCACTTGTTATCCCCCTATGACTCTTCTATGACTCCTTTTCATAAGATTCTTGATGATAATACCATGGTCCGTGAACAATTGGCAGGTCACAAAACATCTTGACTCTTAACAAAATAAGAGGCTTTGACTTTCTAAAAATCCCCTTTGACTCCTATAAACTTGTGCTACTTATGCTTCGCTACTCAAAATGCGAATAATTTACAATAATTGACAAAAAATTACAAGATTTGACCCTAGGGGACCCCGTCCCAACCAGCCCCCAACACAAATTCGTGAATCCTCCCAAGTCATTCTGCGGGTGTTGCCTCAATATTTGCTTGCAGACTGCTAAATTCAATCTTCAAGGCTTGAATATCTATTGTTCCCTGTGCGGTGGCCTAAAAAACTTCTTTCACCAATTTCTCTATAGTTGGACATTCGAGTGCAAGGCCCATGGTTCTCTATGTCTGCTGCAGAGCCTTTAACTTTCTCTAGACTATCTGTGATAGCTAGCTTGCCTCATCAACTCATGGCTACATCCTTGAGGAGATAATTGAGGCCTTCTGATGCAACTCATCAACCTGGGTCTAGATGAACTTGCCTTCTTGAAGTCTACTGAACCTTTTCATAGGTGCTAAGGTCTGCGTTGCCCTGATATCATCAAACTGCAGTTGTTTCTCATGGATGTCTGCTTCAATTTTCTGCAAGTGTGGATCCTCCTGCAGTGAGGTCCACATCTCCATCATCTGTTCAAACAATTTGTTGCATTCCTTGATTGTAGCTTTGAGAGTAGTCATATCTTCTTTAATAACAACTTAAGTTGAAGCTATGATATCTGCAACTATAGCTCAAAGGGGACCTTTCCAATTTCCTCCTTGGTATCTTTCACCACAACAACTAACTTTTTAATTTTCTCTACCAAGGCTGCTTCTGCTGGAATTTGGAGCTCAGGGAGATCGTTGCATACTTGGGTAAGGGTGGTCTCTAGCTTCTAGTTCTACCATATCGCCTCGTTGTGAGCCTATAAGGCTTGCTCTTTTTCTTCAAAAATTTGTTGATTGTTAGTTTTTACCTCATCAATAATCAACAGTGCTCGCTTCTCCTAGACTTAGAACTCATCTAAAACTCCCTGGTGCAGCTGCGAGAATTTCTCCCATATATCTTTCCAATCCTGTCCAGACATGCAGCAATCATCTTGGTGCAAACTAAGGCACAAAATCTCAGGGAAATTTATTTGGAAGAAAAGTGTTCGAATGTGGAGTGGGATGCTATATTTATAGCCCATTTTGAATTCAAATCCATTCGTTCCCTCCAGACCTCCTTCATTAATTCTCTTTTGGCAGCATATTTACAAATATATGATCCTTAAATGCTCTCCCCCGACTCCCTTTAACAGAAAAATATCCATCCAACCATCTACAGTGTTGTAAATGGTTACTTTTTGGCCAGGCTATGTGTGACCCATCATGCTAGCATAGATCATTCATCATAGCTCGACTCTGTGCATTTCTTCTTGTTTTAGCACAACCCATTTGCTTCGCCAAACTGTCCTTCTGGCAGCATAGTTTATAGTCTAGCACTTCCTTGCAACTACCTGATGTACTAAGACTATCCTTCATACATTAGTCATTACATAGGGGCACAATCACCCCTGTACAACTTCAATTGACTCCCATTTATTTTCTTGGAAATAGCTCCCTGTTCAACTTCACGAGATGAATTTCACCTCCATTCGTAATCTCCTTGACGATGTATGGTCCCATTCAATGCATATGAAACTTTCTAGGAAACTTCTTAAACTTGCTAGCATACATTAGTACTAAATATCTAGTTTTAAAAGTGTGTTTCTTAATGTGGTGAGCATGCCACACATTTTCTCGAGATTTATGCACACGCTAATGAAAACCTGCCAAGAGGTGATCTTCTTGTAACTCAAGTATTTGTGCGAGGCATTCTTCCATTATATCCCTATTGGCCATCTCTATGACTACAACGATCCTCAAAATGGGCATGATATACTCCATTGGCATTACTGCCTCTTGTCCATAAACCAGCCTAAATGATTTTTGTACAATCAACTTATTACATGTAGTTTTATATGCCAAAAGAAGAGATGATATGTGCACATCCTTATCATTCCTATTTGCATTACAAATCTTCATCAAAGCATTCTCCAAGATTTTATTAAAGGATTCAACTATGCCATTTTATTGAGGATGATACAATGTGCTTTTCTAATGATACATCTGGAATTCCTCAAGTAATGCAACAATTGTTTCGTTCAGGAAATGTGAACCCCTATCTCTCATCAAAATCTTAGGACATCCAAACCTAGACAAAATGTATTCAAATATAAACTCCATAGCTGTAGCTATGCTGCAATCCTACACGAGCTACACCTCAGCCCACCTGGTCAAGTATTTTGTCATTGTGATGATGTATTGTGCTCCTGTCTTCTTTCCTAGTGGTTGAATAGGGCCTACAAAATCTATTGACTATTTTTTGAATGCCTATAGAAAAACTTGTTGTTTCAGAGGCAATTCATCCCTTCACAATGACCTCACAGTCTTCTGACAAACATCACACACCCTATAATATTCTTTGGAATCCTTGTGAACAGTTCGCCACCATAGCACAACTCCTAGGATCTTCGACGTAGTCGCTCTTCTATCATAATGTCCTCCATAAACTCCTCCATGTGCTTCAAAAAGGATACTTTGATGTTCATAATCCAGTACATACCTGCGCAGAGCTTCATCCAATCCCATTTTATACAAGTGCCCTACAATGACAGAAAAATCGCAGCCCTAACCACCAATGCTTTCTTTTGCTACATCGTATACCCTTCAAGAGTTGTATTTATAAACAAGAATTGGATTATATATGCAAATTTTTCAACTGCAACGTGCACAACAAAGAGCTGAACATCAAGCAATCCTTCATCCAGACTTGTATGTTCTTCACCATTCTCAATTTGTGAGAGGTGATCTGGCCCAACATTTAATCTCCTTGGCTTCATAACTACCTCAAAGTCGTACTCCTAAAATAGTTGTAACCATTTACAAATTCCTCCCCCCAACACAGCCTTGTTGACCAGGTACTTTAAGGCAGAATGGTCTATGTACATTTTGAAGTGCAAACCCAACAATTAATGCCTAAACTTCTAGAGCGCATATACCATCACCAACCCTTCACACTCCGTGGTTGAATAATTCTTCTCCGCCTTAGACAAATTTCTTCTCACAAATGCACTCAAATGGTCGATATCTCCTGTGCCTGGTTGGGTTAACACTGCTCCTAAGTCTATGCAGGATGCATCTACATGTACATGAAATTATTTCTTCCAATTGGGGAACACTATAATAGGTGTTGTAAATGTTTTTTCTTTCAAAACATCTAATATTTCCTGGAAATCATCATCCCAACAAAATGTCACATAGTTCTTCAATAATTTTTCCATGGGTGCACTGATCTATGCAGATGCCTTGATGAACTTTCTATAGTATCATGTATGGACCAATGTTGTGTGCAACTATTTTACATTCCTTGCAGGCTCCAAATTGATAATCACTCCAATTTTAGCAGGGACCACCATCAACCCATGCTTACAAACAACGTGGCCCAAAAGTATCCCATATGGTACGCAAAAGATGCACTTATTCAGATTAATGGATATATGATACTTCCTACAATTATCCAGCATTAGGCGAAGACTTGCAACATGATTTTTCAGTAATCAAAACACTATCCAATCATCAAAGTAAACCTCCAAAAACTTATGAATAAATTCTTTAAAGGTTGCGACTACCACCCTAGAAATTATTGCAGGGGCATTATTAAGTCCAAAGGGCATAATTGTATATTGAAAAGAGCCCCATTCTATGGCAAAGGTAGTCTTACTTCGACCTTCTAGTGTGATCTTGATATGATGATACCCTAAGAAACCATTTCTAAATGAGTAGGCTTCTTGACCACCAATATTCTCTAATACTTCATCAGTGAACGACATAGGGAATCGATCATGTACACAGACATCATTCAACTTCCTTAGATCTACGTAGATTATAATTTCACCCTTCATCTTATTTTCTTAAAAACATAGGACTAACCTAGTCTGACTCTTCTACAGACTCAATAATCCCTGCTGCAAGCATCTTATCTAGTTCTTCACACAATTTTTCTCTGTACTTATGATTCAATTGGTATGAGTGTTGCTTTACCAGCTTCGTATATGGCTTTAGATTTATTTTCATAACACCTAGATCACCTACTATCCCCTTCAAATTAGAAAACTTTGTTGGAAATAAGTCCTGATATTCCCGCAATAACTCCGTGACCTTGTCAGTTGTGTCCTCATCCCATTAGTCACCTATATTTTCAAACTTTAGTTGTGCTTCCAAAACAATGTTTACTTGCTTGGTCTTCAATGGTTTTGAGATTTCATGAAATTATACCTTAATTCCAATGTCTTCGCGCTATCCCTTTGACTCAGGGATATTGATATTCCTAGGGTTTTTCTCACCTTCTTTTGTGGTAACATTGTAACACTCCAGAGCATGGCACAATTGTGTACTCCAGTCCAGTCTGCATAATTCATCCTCGAAACTAAATGTTAACAGAAATCTCTCCTTCAAAATGTCCCACTCCACAGTTCTATGTCACAGCTCGTTTTCCAGATAGGTCCAGTTGTTATCACCAAAAATTGATCATCTAGCCATAATTTACTAGATGGATCGAAATACACCATGTAGAGCCAATTTTACCATAACAAAATTTCTTTCAATGTGAGAAATTACTTAAGAAACCACATTTGTTAAGTCATTTATAATTAAACCCATGAAGAATAATTAAATAAATCACTCTTTATTTAATTATCTTCTAGGAATTCCTCTAAACAACTTGCTTTCCTTCAGGACCGACAAATTCATGAAGTTGTAGGAACTGCTCAGGAGGTCTTGCATTCCATTAAGACAAATAAACTAAAAGGTATGATACTCAAAGTAGATCTCTCAAAATATTTTGATTGTGCTAGCTAGTTATATATCGGAATGCTTTTAACTCATCTCGATTTCCCCATAGAGTTCATAAATTGGATTATGTGTTGCATAACAAACATATCTTTTAGTGTCCTTATCAATAGATTGACATCCCCTTTTTTCACCGGAAAGGGGCCTCAGGCAAGGATGCCCTCTCTCCCCTCTATTATTTTTTCTAATAATGGAGGGCCCTAGTAGACTCATCATAGAGGACAATAGGATGGGGATATTTCAGGGAATTAGGATAGCAGATAATTGCATTCTTACCCTTCTACTCTTTGTTGACGATGACCTGATTTTCCTTAGCAGAGGTATTGGAGACCTGACAGAATTGCAAAACATCATGGCCATATTCAGAACTACAATAGGTATGGAGTTAAACTATATAAATTCCACCATCACTGCTTCAGTTTGTTCACCTCATGAAATACAATATGCTCTTCGCAGATTCCCAACCACTCTTCAAAATATGGATGATGGACTTAGATATCTAGGTTACAGACTAAAACCTCACTGCTACAAGATTGTCGATTGGATATGGCTGGTATCTAAGATCGAGAGAAGACTTAACATATGGCATCATAAATATCTCTCTAGAGCAGGATGATTGATCCTTATTAAAGTTGTTCTCGAAGCCACACCTATATATTAGATGTCCTTAGCATGGATTTCAAGGGGCATTCTCTCCAAAATACAAAATAGTTTCTGTAGATTCCTTTGGAAAGGTAAGCAGGCGGGAAGAATATTCACCTGGGCTAGATGGGAGTTACTAGCTCTACCAAAGAAGTGGGGAGGATGGGGAATTAAAAGTATGGATCATTTTTCAACTACTATGGCCACTAAATTGGGATGGTAGCTGGTCACTTCATGCAATTTATGGACGAGGGTAGCCTACTTGAAATACATATTTCCCCACAACTTGATGGATTGGATAACACAACCCAATTGGAACAAGAAAGGGATATCTATCATCTGGAAATCAGTAATCAAATCCCTACCTCTCATCCGAGATGGGATCACCTAGAAAATACATTCTGGCTCCTCAGTGCACATTGGATTAGATCCCTGGGTTGGTTGTGGCAACTCACATAGGCTCCCACATGAAATAATCATGTGGCTCAACAATGCTAGTATCACAAATATTAATCACATTGTGCAATCAGATAATACTACTCTTTTCCAAAAGGCATGGAAGATCACTCATTGCCTAAATCTACCACAGATTTGGCATCACGATTGGGATAATTACCTCTCTTCTCTTGTTGAATCACATGTCAGGATCACAGAGGGTGAAGATGTATTTGCATGGGCATAGGCAAAACATGGCAATTATTCACCCAAAGAAGGATATTTATGCATCTATGCGACCCATCGGCCACCGATTACAGAGAATATGTAGAGCTAGTTGTGGAAACTAAGGGCACCTCCTAGATCACAACTGTTCATGTGGACAATGCTCAAGAACAAGGCCCCCATGGGGGACAATCTCAATAAGCAAGATTTCCACAATCAGTCTTGGTGCTGCCTCAGCAAGAATAGTTCAAAATCTATTGAACACCTCTTTTTATTTTGGCCAATCATTGTGGGTATGTGGCAAACAACCCTCCACGCCACCCACATCCACAAATGATGGCAAGGCACATCTTTAAAGGACACCTGACTATCCTAGTGGGCAGCGACTGACCCAACCAAAGCTAGAAACCTTCCCCTCTTTATATGCTAGGCTATCTGCTTAGCCTGGAACCGATACATTTTCTAGAACATCATACCTAATTGGCCCACTATCTCTGCTTTTATTGTGGCCACCTATTATATCATTCCTGATGACGATGCTACAGTACCCCCTAGAATTATATTACCTGAGGCCATCAACCAAGACTACCCTTGGGCTTATTTTGACGGGTTTGCCCAAGATGGAGGATGTGGGGGGGGGGAGCTATTCTCTATCTCTCTAATACACATTTCTTTAAAATTCAAATGGGGTTGGGAAGGGGCACCAATAACTATGTTGATCTCATTACTCTCAGACATCTCCTCCATTTTTCCTTAGAAAAACAATGGAGGACTATAAAAAAATTTTGGGACTCAAATATCATTATCAACTCGATAACAATACATATACTTGTCATGCTTATACTCTGAAACCCATTTTGGAAGAGGCACACAGACTCATAGCACTTTTTTATCACTTTTTTTGTCGCCATATATATAGGGAACACAATCAGAATTCCGATCAGCTTTCCATGGAAGCTACGAACCAGCCTCGAGGTACATGGATGATACATGAACAGAGGGATGATGATCACTATCAATAATAACACCACCCATACATGGACTTCAGAGCATAATTGGGCTCGGAGGGGCCTGTCTTTACATGGTTTTTATTTATGCATAATTTATCAGTATATATATATATATATATATATATATAATATATATATTATTATATATATTATATATATATATATATATCTCTTGTTTATATTAGTTGTATATAAAGACAACTTAAAAAATTGTACTCCCTGCGTGTAGCCACATAGACCTATGATATATTTTTGATGGGCGAATCGCCTCACTATATAGCATATGCGACACAACATCTATAATATGTAATTTTCTTACTATCAATGAAAATTACAATTTTTCCTTAGGGGGAAGAATTATCTACTAGGAATAATTAATTAAACTATTGTTTAATTAATATTCCTTATCAAGTTTGACTAAATCCCTAGGAATACTTAAATAAATCATTATTTCTTTATTATTCCTTAACCACATTTCTTGAGATGATAAATAAATAATTTATTTAATTATTATTTCTAAATAAAAATTAAATACTTTTTCCCTCCAACCGAATATAATAAAATATTCCAAATGGTTAATTCTAGAATTTGATTAATAATATTTTATTCTTTCCCATTATTCAAGAATAACCTAATAGTTTGTTATAAATAGAAGAGCATTACATTCATTCTTCATTTTTGATTGTGTTCATTGTCGCACTCACTATTTTAGCTCTGATTATTATCATTGTCGCACACTATCTTGTTTTTCATTTGAGTTCTCATTGACCTCAAACATTTTGTTCGTTGGGTTTTACACATTATAGAGGAGAGAGACTCTACAAAAGCTAAAGACATTGAGGGGAGCCAAGAACCCATCCCATAGAGGGGGAATCGTAACATTATTTGTTCCCTTAAAAGGTTTTGTTTAATAAAATATATTCTTTATATATCTAGTTTCCATTGGATTATTGGAGCTACTTGCGCTTATTCCATTTTTTGGTTTAACTAGTTCTGTTGCATAGATTAGGGCTTTGGCAAGTTTTGTTTTTATCATCTGCTATAGATCCACATTTTTTAACAACTAGTTTTATTTTTTTTCATCCATAGCCTAAAGTGGTTTCTTTTCATACACTTTCGAGAAGAATACTACATTACAAATTGGCGACTCCACTACGTTTCTAATTCTGATCCAAAAACATGGGTAAACTTCATGTTTCAGCTTAGGGTGTTTTATTTTTTAGTCTCTTAATGTTGTTTACTAGCATTATAACCCTAGATCAGTCAAATTTATAACTTCCGCAAGTTTTCTAGTTATTTCTGTAGGTCATAGGAACCAGTCGTGACAGAGATGGAAAATTTTTCTGAGACTTGCCACTTGAGATCTGAGGAGCATAAATCACACTTTTTATGCCCCAAACTTGTGATCTAGAGGTCCACGACGTACTTTCTAGCACAAAAAGTGTGATATGCCCCTAAACAGGTCAGTAACTGCGATTTTAGGGTTTCTGGGTTTTTCCAAGAGTAGTCTGTTGGGTTGGTTGACCACTTTCTTAACCTGCTTAGGCCTTAATCTACTCTATTTCACTCGTAGAAGTGGAATTTAGCCCCTTAAGGCTTCTAGTATGCTTCCACCTTTATAGGAGGAGTTTAACTGAGTAAGAAGTCTGAGTTTTGCAGAGTTTTTAGCTGTTGGGGCGTGTTATATTCTTTCCACGACTAGCCCACATAGTTAACTGGGGGGTTAGAAGGGGGGCAGAGCCCCCCCTTCGCTATGTCGATTGTGTAACGGGGGGGAGTCACAGGGGGTTTGAGGGGTCCAGGTAACCCCACTCTATGGGTTCTGGGGCAGTGCCCCGAGAAACTTTGGTTTTGGACCCTATATTAGGTTGGGCAGACCTACCTATGGTTTTGTGCATGATTTTCGCACATGGTTTTGGACCCAATGGTTTTCGGTCCATGGTTTTGGATGCGTTGGCTTTTGTTCCATGGTATTGGATGCTTCGGTATGTATAAATATGTATTTTAACATTGAAAGGAACATAATGAAAAATCAAGCTGGCAGTCCTGGTTTTGGGATCCAGGGGAAAATCTCTGTGTATATGTGTTTTATTTGTATGTAGGTAATTTTTGTACGAGGTTAAAACCTACATTTGGTATCAGAGTTGTTTTGGCTTCAAGGGGATGCCTTTGTTGTTAAGGGGTTTCGCTCGGGCCTGTGGTAGACCCTGTTTAGTGGGAGATTTGCGAGATCGATTTTGGTGGTGAAAGAAGATGGAAAGTAGTGGAAAGATAAAGATTGAGAAATTTAATGGTTAGAGTTTTGAGTTTTGGAAACTCAAGATGGAGGACTTGTTGGTGGATAAAGATCAGTGGATCATGGTAGATCTAGGTGCTAAACGAACAAGAGTGTCTGATGAAGAATGGGAGAAGTTGGATTGGAAGGAAAAGAGCACAATACGATTATGTGTCTCAGATTTAGTATTGTTGAATGTATTAGGGGAAGCTATGAC
Organism: Pinus taeda; assembly: GCA_000404065.3. Classification (NCBI taxonomy): domain Eukaryota; kingdom Viridiplantae; phylum Streptophyta; class Pinopsida; order Pinales; family Pinaceae; genus Pinus; species Pinus taeda. Next base: position 130,609 of record APFE031753999.1, read on the forward strand.
GAAGGCTTTATGGGACAAGTTAGGGACTTTGTACCAATCTAAGTTCTGGTGAATAAATTGTTCCTACGAGAAAATTTGTATAACCTAAGGATGAAAGATGGAGACTCGGTGACAAAGCATCTGAATGCATTTAACACTGTGGTAAGTCAGTTATCATTTGTTGATATTAAAATTTCAGATGAAGATAAGTGCATTAGTTTGTTGTGTTCTCTACCAAATTCATGGGATAGTTCACTTATTGTAATAGGTAGCAATGCAACTGACTTGCAGTTTGATGAAATAGTCTCATCCTTGTTGATGGAGGAGATGAGACGGAAAAATATGGAGAGTAAGAATGGCGATGCCTTGTTTATACGAGGACAGTCCCAGAACAAAAACAAAAATAAGTCATCGAGTGGGAGATCTAAATCTAGCGGGAGATCTAAATCTCTAGGAAAACCTATAAAGGTGGTGTGCTAGAAATGTGGAAAGGAAGGGCACTACAAAAGGGACTATAAATCTAAAGCTCCTGACAAAGGAAAGGGATTTGATGATGCTCATTCTGCAGAGGCAGAAACCAGCTCAGATGAAGGTGGGGATGTGTACTTGGCTTCTTCAAGTACACATGTAGATCATGAGGCATGGTTGACTGACTCAGGTGCATCCTTTCACTTCACTCCCCATAGAGAGTGGTTCCATGAGTACGATAAATACGATGGTGGTAATATCTTCTTAGGGGATGATAGGAAGGCTAGCATTGTTGGTCGTGGAAAAGTAAAGTTGAAGTTGAGAGGTGGAAGGGTTAGAACACTTTCGAGTGTTCTACATATTCCTGCATTGGCCATAAATCTAATTTTTGTAAGCAAGATGGATGATGCAGGTGTAGAAACAGTGTTTGAGAAGGATACCTGCAAGATGGTTCGGGGTGCACTGGTATTGATGCGGGGAGTTTGAATTGGAACTTTGTACAAGCTGCAAGGTAACACTGTTGTTGATGGGTGAAATAGTTCTGTGGTTCTTGAAAGTGGAGTATAAAATCTAGTGGTCTCTAGAGAGAAGCCCATGTTGTGGCATCGAAGGCTTGTACATATTGGAGAGAAGGGCCTTCGAATACTTTGAGACGGAAAAATATGGAGAGCCAGAATGGTGATTCCTTGTCTGTATGAGGACAGTCCTAGAACAGAAACAAAAATAATTCATTGAGTGGGAGATCTAAATCTCTAGGAAAACTTGTAAGGGTGGTGTGCTGGAAATGTGGAAAGGAAGGGCATTACAAAAGGGACTATAAATCTAAAGTTCTTGACAAAGGAAAGGGATCTGATGATGCTCATTCTACAGAGGCGAAAACCACCTCAGATGAAGGTAGGGATGTGTACTTGGCTTCTTCAAGTACACATGTAGATCATGATGCATGGTTGACTAACTCAGGTGCATCCTTTCACTTCACTCCCCATAGAGAGTGGTTCTGCGAGTATGATAAATACGATGGTGGTTATGTCTTCTTAGGGGATGATAGGAAGGCTAGGATTGTTGGTCGTGGAAAATTAAAGTTGAAGTTGCAAGGTGGAAGGGTTAGAACACTTCCGGGTGTTCTACATATTCCTGCATTGGCCAGAAATCTGATTTCTCTAAGCAAGATGGATGATGCAGGTGTAAACAGTGTTTGAGAAGGATACCTGCAAGATGGTTCAGGGAGCACTGGTATTGATGCGAGGAGTTTGAATTGGAATTTTATACAAGCTACAAGGTAACACTGTTGTTGATGGGTGCAACAGTTCTGTGGTTCTTGAAAGTGGAGCAGAAAATCTAGTGGTCTCTGGAGAGAAGCCCATGTTGTGGCATCAAAGGCTTGGACATATTGGAGAGAAGGGCCTTAGAATACTTCATGGTAAAGGTATGGTAGAAGGTATGAGTAATAGCTCTCTGGATTTTGATTTATGTGAAAATTGTGTATATGGGAGGTAGAATTGGGTGAGTTTCCCCTCTGGTGGTAAGAGGGTGAAACAAATATTACAGCTTGTGCACAATGATGTGTTTGGACCTGTGAAGGTTCCATCACTGGGTAAGTCTATGTACCATGTATCATTTATAGATGACTTCTCAAGGAATACATGGATATATTTCCTTAATAATAAATATGAAGTCTTTGACAGGTTTAAATAATTTAAGGCTCTGGTAGAAAACTAGATAGAGAAGAATATAAAGGTGTTGAGGATAGATAACGGTGGAGAGTTTTGTAGTAAGGAATTTGAAGAATTCCATAAGAAGTGTGGTATAGCAAGGCAGAAGACTACTCCATATACACCTCAGCAAAATGGAGTTACAAAAAGAATGAACAAGACGTTGATGGAAAGGGCAAGAAGCATGCTTAGTGGTGTCGGATTAGGACAAGAAGTTTGGACAGAGGGGGTGGAGACAGCATGTTACTAGGTCAATAGATCACATTCATTCTAAGCATTGGAGGATAAGACTCCACAAGAGGTATGGACTGGTAAGAAACCCTCTTTTTCACATCTAAGGGTATTTGGATGTGATGCATATGTACATGTTCCAAAGGAGAAAAGAACAAAGTTGGATAGTAAATCTGAAAAGTGCATCTTTGTTTGGTATAAGGATGGTTTAAAGGGTTATAAGCTTTGGAACCCAGTAACAAAGAAGGTTATGTACAACCGAGATGTGGTGTTCAGAGAGGTGAAAGATGTTATTAAACATGAAGTCCAACCAAAGGAACCTGAGAAGATAGAGTTTGAGCTAAAGGAGGAAGAATCAGACTCTACAACAAAGGAGGAATCAGAAATGAAGAGCCACAAACTCCGGCTGTGAGAAGATCAGCTCGAGAAAGAAGGCAGCCAGAAAGGTATAGTCCATCTGCTTTCTGTTCAAACTTTGCTTTGTCTGTTACTGATGATGATCCCAGAACTGCGAAGGAAGCAGTGGATTCAGAGGATGGAAAACTCTGGAAAGAGGCCATGGTTGATGAAATGTGGCATCTTTGCACAAAAACGAGGCTTGGGATCTGGTGGAGTTGACGGCTGGAAGGAAACCCATTGGCAGCAAATGGGTGTTCAAGAAGAAGACAAATGCAGAAGGGAAGGTGGAGAAATACAAAGCTCGGTTGGTAGCAAAAGGTTATTCCCAGGTGCCGGCAATTGATTTTGGTGATATTTTTTCTCCTGTTGCCAAGGTAACTTCTATTAGATTACTTTTATCTGTTGCTGCTGCTTTTGATTTTGAGGTAGAACAGATGGATGTGAAGACAACATTTCTTCATGGGGATTTGGAAGAGGAAATCTACATGAAACAACCTGAAGGCTTTGCGGTCAAGGGTAAGAAAGAACTAGTATGCAAGTTAAAGAAGTCTCTGTATGGGTTAAAACAGTCACCAAGGATGTGGTATCAGAAATTTTATACATTTATATGGGGACTTGGCTTCACCAGAAGCAAAGAAGATCATTGTGTGTATTTTAAATTAATTGGTGACCATGTTATTTATCTGGTCTTGTATGTGGATGATATGTTGTTGTTGGAAATGACAAAGAAATTATCTAGGATTTGAAGACCCAACTGTCCTCCAAATTCAACATGAAATATATTGGTGCTGCAAACTATATTTTGGGAATGGAAATTAAAAGAGATCAGGCAAAGAGGAAGCTTTGGTTAAACTAGAGGAAGTATGTCGAGACAATATTGCAGAGGTTTAATATGTAGGATAGTAAACTGGTGAAGGTTCCTATTCCTGTAGGTGTAAAGTTATCTACTGAACAGTGTCCCAAGACATAAGAAGAGGAAGAGATATGTCTCGTGTTCCATATGCAAGTGCAGTCGATAGCCTAATGTATGTGATGGTCTGTACTAGACTAGACATTGCACATGCAGTGGAAGTATTGAGTAGGTTTATGTCAAAACCAAGGAAGGATAATTGGACAACAGTGAAGTAGGTTTTCAAGTATTTGTGTGGCACTAGTGATTCTAGTTTATGCTACCAAGGAAGACCAGGATTGGACAGAGTTTTGGATATACGTGGCTTTGTTGATGCGGACTGCGCTGGAGATCTGGATAAGAGATCTACAAATGGGTATGCGTTTAACCTATTTCAAGGTGTAATCAGTTGAATGAGTAGGAAACAATCTGTAGTAGCACTGCCAACTACAGAGGCAGAATATATGACAGCCACTCATGCAAGCAAGGAAGCAGTTTGGTTGCGGAGATTGTGTTCAAGTATGGAGTTAGTACAGGGAGGTATAAGGATAGACTGTGACAACCAAAGTGCAATTTTCTTGGCAAAGAACCCTGCTTACCATTCAAAGACAAAGCACATTGATGTTCAGTATCACTTTGTGAGGGATATGATAGAAGAAAAAAAGGTGTTGCTGGTAAAGGTGGACACTTTGAAGAAAACTACAGATGCATTAACAAAATCTGTGAGCACTGAGAAGTTATCTTCGTGTAGAGAAACAATGGGCATTACAAGGTTGCATAAATGACTAATCTCTCTTGTGGCCCACTGTGCAAAGAAAAAAACAAGTGGGAGAATGTAAGGATGTGTTATATTCTTTCCACGACTAGCCCACATAGTTAACAGGGCGGTTAGAAGGGGGGTAGAGCCCCCCCTTCGTTACGTCGATTGCATAGTGGGGGGAGTCACAAGGGGTTTGAGGGGTGAAGGTAACCCCACTCTATGGGGTTCTGGGAAGCGCCTCAAAAAATTTCGGTTTTGGACCCTATGATAGGTTGGGCAAACCTACCTATGGTTTTGTGCATGATTTTCGCACATGGTTTTGGACGCGAATGGTTTTGGACACGATTGTTTTTAGTCCATGGAATTGGATGCTTTGGCATGTATAAATATGTATTTTAACATTGAAATGAATATAATGAAAAATCAAGCTATCAGTCCTGGTTTTGGGATCAGTGAAAAACCTCTGTGTATATGTGTTTTATGTGTTATTCTCTCACATTGTTTATTTTCTGTATTTTAGAATTCGTATGCAAGTAATTTATGTAATTTCTGTATTGTAGATTTGTACCTTCCTTTTTTAGATCTTCACAGATAGGTTGCTTCCATCCAAAGTTCCCTCCTGAACCTTGTTTGGTCATTTTCCTTAGGCTGCCACTGTTTTCCCTAGGCTTCACACCCAACTCCCTATCTTTTGCAGCAATTTTCCTCATTGGTTTTTTGCTATTATTGCACCACTTTACAGCAACATAGTGTGTTTGATCCCATTCACACCGATGTTTAGAACCCTTGGGATTTTTTGTTTTGTGTTTTCAGTTGATTTCGCCACCAACCAGAACAATGTTTTCAAACCTAGTTTGCATGGGGTTTTAGATAGTTGATTTGCTATTTTTAGTTTTAATTTATTTTAGTAATCTTTTTCTTTTTTAAACCCAATCTAGGCTTAATTAATAAGCACACTTTCACACATAAACACATCTTAAGAGAAGGACACGTGGTTTACACCGCCAAGCCAAGGCTTAACTTAATTAATTTATCTCCCCACACAGAGATTAAGACATTTTGTTTATCTCCAATTTCTGTGTCACTTGTGTCTTACAACTATTGAACCAACAAGCTATTTGTCATGGAGACTCTTAGGCCTTCATCCCCAGTTTCCACTTGGAAATATTACTCCTCCCCATAGGGTTCTAGTTAATCATCCCTCAAGTCCCCATATTGACTCTTCTTCTGGTTCATTTCATTCCTCATCCGATTCCAAGCCTCCTTCACCACATATTGTCATCATGTCAAGACCCACTACAAGTGTAGGAAACTAACCTGGTGTTGGCTCTGGTTCTACCCTGGTAGTCACATCTAGTGGAACCATCACAGGAACCATTCTAGCACCTCCAATGCTACCTTTCATGGCTAGGTTGAGCCTCCTAGATTTTAGACATTTTGATTAATGACACTATACACCATGATGCGGGTTGGAAAACTATGCTAAATAAGCTTCCCTCTAAAATTCCCAAATTTGAGGGTAATTATGGAGAGGACCCCACCAATCATGTCCTCTCCTTCCATATGTGGTGTTCATCCAATTCCATCAATTATGATTACATTAATCTTTTCTTTTTCCAATCCATGCTCATTGAAGATGCTTCCAAGTAGTATGTTGACCATCCCGCTGCCTCTCATTCCACTTTAACGACTCTTGATAAAGTGTTCCTTTCATATTTTTAGTTACCTCTTTGATACGACATCGGTACAGAGCTCTTGACCACATTTCATTAGCCCTCTACCACCCATCTTTCCGATCATGTTTAGGAATGGTGTAGAGGAGGAGAATGTGTTGTGCTCCATGCTTCGAAGACCGTGTCTACCTCGATTGCTTTCTTAGGACTCTTTTAGTGCCTATTTCCAAATATTTCATGTCTCCTTTCCTCAGATAGAGGAAGAGGCTCTCCAGAATTATTTGAGATATGACTTGATTTATGCTCAATCTGGTTGTGCCTATACCATTATACTAGACCACCCTCGTCCTGGTGGTGCCAATGCACGGGAGGCATCTCATGCTACCAACAGTATCGTTTGAGCTATTTCACATCCTTCACCATAGGCTCAATAGCATTATGACTATTTGCAAGGGGGAACTAGTTCCTCTAATACATATCCCCCTCCTGCTAGCAACATGTATTCAGGACAAAGCACATCTTATGCATTTACCCAACCACATCACCAGATGTCAGGGCCAACATCATCACTATCGATTAGTTGACATATTATGAGCAGTCATATTTAACCTCCCCTGAGTCCATTATCTCATCGATGTCTAGCAAGAAGTCTGCCACACCTCTCACTGGTGTTTCACTCAAAGTCTACAAAGATTCCACCTTGTTGGGTGCTTTCCATGATCTTCCCCCTCCCATCTCTGAGACTATCTCTTTAAGTGTTTGCATATTACAAGTTTCATGGGCTACTCAAAATTAGTTTGGTACCTTTGCTCAACATCCAACTCCTCAACGCCCTATTGTTACCATCTCAACTAAGCCATCTGGATCCACCCCCCTAGGACCTCCTCCGTTTGTGGGTACCTCTCCTTTTTTCCCACCAAGAACTATTCCTCAAGGTCTTAACAATCCAGGAGTTATTCCACCAGGACATTACCCTACATGACTTATACCTTTTTTGTTTCCTCTTCCTAGAATATTTTTTGTCCCTATCATGGCTTCATTGACTCTCCTTAATATGACTTTGGGGATCCCAATCTCGTACATTGATCCCCCAGTGAACACTCTGCTTGGTCTGCTAAGACCATATCATGCTTTGACCCTAGTTAAATAGGTCCCTACAATGCCTGCCACTGCTTCAGTTCCACCGTAAACTCAATAGGAACCCACTCTTGTTGCAAAATTATCCAGACATGGGGGCAAAGCCAAGAGGAAATGACCTAAGGACAAGGCTCCCCAAACTACTACATTCCCCAAAGCTCCAACGCTGACACCTCCATGCAGTTTGGGTGAGGTTGTTAGGCATGCCACCAATAACTATCCTGAACTTCCTCATCTCAAACCTTTGTTTCATGAAATGTTTCCTGAGTCTAATATCCATGAGGTCCAATTTACCTTATCAGGTTCAGCCAAAAGACTTAAAACATTGCGCACAAATCACCCTTGTGCTTTGTGTGATCATTATGGTTGTTATTCCCATTATTTCCCTCGTCTCAATGAATTTCATGATTTCCTCCACGTGTTTTGCGACTTTGAGGCCACTTGTAGTGGGTCATCTACTCCTCTACGTGTGGATTCGGGTACCACTAGTACACCATAACAGGAGGACTTTGTTCCCACCATCGTGATCCCTCCACCTAATTTCGAGATGGACTCCATGGTCCATATCATTTACTTGTCGTCATCCTTGAGTTCCTCACACAAAAACCTTTCTAAGGTTCCTACGCGTGCTTCTGACGAACCTCCTTCATCGGAAACTCGAGTCTCAACATCGGTAGATTTTCCATCCACTAGCTCGTCGTCTACCATTCTAGATGATGCGTATGTGAACCTTATTTCTTAGGATGATGCACCAGGTCCCATCGCCGCATCATGTCAATACAAGAAAAAATGTTATTGGTGAGGGTCATGCCTGTGACGGACCGTTAAGGTCTGTCACCAGTGTCGCATATGGTGACAGTCTTTAAAAAATCATTGTTTTAAGTGTATATAGTGATGGCCCTTTAAGGTTTCTCACCAAAGACATTTTCAATGACACTTGTGGTGAGGGCTGTTAAAGGCCTGTCACTAATTATCTCTTTGGTGACACTTTTGGTGAGGGTCATTAAAGGCCCATCATTAATTTTCTCTTTGGTGACACTTCTTGTGACAATATTTTATTGACCATCACCAATGATATTTTTAGTTACTTTTGGTGATGGTCAATAAATGTTTGTCATCATTGATCATTCTAATGAGTTTTTGATGATGCTTCATGCCTGTGACAGACCTTTAAGGTTTGTCACCAATGTCGCATATGGTGACGATATTTAAAAAATCATTGTTGTAAGTGTATATAGTGATGGTCCTTTAAGGTTTGTCACCAAATCAATTTTCAGAGACACTTGTGGTGAGGTCCATTAAAGGCCCGTCACTAATTATCTCTTTGGTGACACTTTTGGTGAGGGTCATTAAAGGTCCATCACCAATTCTGTCCTTGGTAACACTTCTAGTGACGATCTCTTATTGACCCTCAACAATTCTCTTTTTGGTTACTTTTGGTGACAGTCAAAAAATGTTCATCATCATTGATCATTCCAATGAGTTTTTCATGACGCTATGTCCCTATTACTATATCTTTTGTCAAAAGATAACGATTAAAGACCATTGTTGTGGAATCTTTTTCGTTATGTGTCCAAGGTCATAGTGGTTATAATAGTCAGTCAATTTGTTAAAAAGTAATTAGTGTGTATCATTTCCCTCACGTCATAATAATATAGTTTTCCTATGAGTCAACACATGATTCATCTCTATTAGGTTTATTATCTAGCAAATTTCCTTTAAATAAAGTTCCACTAGTGTGTGTAGGAACTATATTATTTAATACATAATCAAGCTCTGTAAATTATATTAATGAGAGATACCTAGCACTCCTAAACACTCATGGCACACCTTAACATGCTTTGGAATAGTACATTAACATTCCTTGGCACCTCCCATGTCTTGGAACATCTTTGTACCTGGAACATCTTTGTACCTAGAACATCTTGCCATGAGTAGGACGCCCAAACACATGTTTGGAGGCCCTAACATAGCATAGAACTCCCTTATCATGCATTGGCATGATTTGTAGTCCCTAGCATGACTTGGAACACCATGGCATAATATTCCATTGACAAACATTAGCACTTGGCATGTATTGGAACATATTATTAGTTTTCCTAGCATGCCCCTTTTGAAATGTTAGAGAATTATATATTACAGAGCAATGGAACACATAAAATATTGTAGAAATATAAACATAGAAAATGCATAAAACTAGAGAGAGATAGATATATGTGGTTCACCCAGTTTGGGCTACGTCCACAGAGAAACAGCCAGCCCTTCCTCTTATATTTTCTAGCAAACTGAAGAGATACAACCTACAACAAATTCGTTGTAATTCCCTCTTCACTCTCAATATCCTCTCTCTTCCTCACTCAAAATACAGATATATCTAGACGCAATACAATTCCCTCATATATAGTGAGGGGTTGCCTTCTAGGGAAAAAAAACCCTAAATTAAACATAACTTCTACCATCAGATCTCCGCCTAATCAATGGCCCATATTGACTACGAAATTACAACATTTTACAAGGCATATTTACATCTATTCTTAGCTTTAGGAGTGATGCCCCCTATTCCCCGCAACGGGGGGCTCCCAAAGGTCACAGCCACCCCTCCTGGACCCCCTGTAGTGAATATTTTACGGGCGGTGTTGCCGCCCCATTACAAACTGGAGTCTAATGCAGTGATACCTTTAAATACAGAAGATAATCAGGCTCTACACCCAACAATCTCCCACTTGGAGACTGATTATAGCAACTCCACCACTGCTTCATTTGCTGGACAATGACTCCAATTTGGACTTGGTTTTTTCTCATCTTCTTCATCATACTTGAAGACCAATTGAAACTTAGCATATTCTTAGTTTCTCCCTAGTTATAACTTTTGTTAACATATCTACAAGATTTTGGCTAGTGTGCATCTTTTCCAACTTCAATTGTCCATCTTCCAAAGCTGACTATATGAAATGGTACTTGAGCTATATATGTTTAGTCTTGGAATGAAATGCAGAGTTCTTTGCAAGATGTATGGCACTCTGGCTGTCACTGTATAACTTTCCCAACTCCTACTTCTTACCCAATTCATCTAGAAACCTTTGTAACCAAATCATTTCTTTACTAGCCTTTGTAGAAGCAACATAGTCTACTTCTGTTGTTGAGAGTGTAACAACACTTTGCAGTTTTGAGACCCAGCTAACAGCTGTTCCACCTACAGTAAACACATACCCTGTTTTGCTCCTCCTGTTATCTCTATCACCCGCCATATCTACATCAACATATCCCTGTAGAGCAATGTTTGAACCACCAAAGCATAATTCGTGATTTTTCGTACCTATCAAATACCTGAGAATCCACTTCACTGCCATCCAATGTTCTTTTCCTGGATTGTTCATGCACCTGCTTACAACTCCCATTGCATGTGCAATATCAGGCCTTGTGCAGACCATTGCATACATTAAGGTTCCAACTGCTGATGCATATGGAACTTTAGACATATAAGCCATTTCTTCCTGAGTCTTAGGACATTCCTCCTTACTTGATTTGAAATGGCTAGCCAAAGGTATACTAACTGGTTTTTCATTCTGCTGCATATTAAACCTTTCAACACCTTTTCTATGTACTCACTTTGAGACAATGTTAATTTGTGATTCTTCCTGTCTCTAGTTATTCTCATACCAAGGATTTGTTTTGCAGCACCCAAATCCTTCATTGCAAATGAGTTTGCAAATTTTCTTTTGAACACATTTATTTCTTGCATGTTAGAACCTGCAACAAGCATGTCATCTACATACAATAACAATATAATATAGCTGCCATCATTTTGCCTTTTGAGATAAGCACAATGATCAGAGTGACATCTAGTATAACCTTGTTCAGACATAAACTTGTCAAATTTTAGATACCACTGCCTTGGAACCTGTTTTAAGCCATACAAGCTCTTCTTCAACTTGCACACTAGTTTCTCCTTCCCTTTTACCTCATATCCTTGTGGCTGCTTCATATATATCTCTTCCTTCAAATCCCCATGGAGAAAGGTTGTCTTTACATCTAACTGCTCAAGATGCAAATCGTCAGTTGTGACTAGACTTAAAATAGTTCTGATTGAAGTCATTTTTAACAACAAGAGAAAATATCTCATCAAAGTCTATACTCTTTTTCTGTGCCAACCCTTTCACCACAAGTCTAGCTTTATATCTTTTTCTACCTCCATCTTCTTCCTTCAACTTGTAAACCCATTTATTCTACAATTTTGTTTTACCTACAGGCAACCTAACTAAGTCCCAAGTCTGGTTATGTGCTAAGGATTCCATCTCTTCTTTCATGGCTTGCTCCCACTTCTTCCTGGTTTCTTCCTGCACTGCTTCTTCATAACATTCTAGTTCACCAGAATCAGTCAACAATACATAATATAATGAAGGAGAGTATCGTTCAGGGGATCTACTTATCCTGTTAGATCTTCTAACACCACTTTCAGGTGTTTGAGGTGCTTAGTGTTTTTGTGGTTGTTGTTACGGTTATTGATGATTATGATTTTCAGGCACCATCACTTTTCCTGTGATCTCGTCAAGCACTGTGTATTCTCTTTTTTCTTTTTCCTATTTCTTTTCCTACAGATAATCCTTATACAAAACCTTTTCATTGAATATGACATCTCTCCTCCTAATGATTTTGTGTTTTTCATAATCATAAAAGCGATAACCAAAATCAATAACACCATATCCAATAAAGGTACATTTCTTTGATTTTGCCTCAAGCTTTGTTCTATTTTCTTTATCAATATGGACAAAGGCTTCACAACCAAAAGGCTTTAAAATAGAGTAGTTTACCTTTTTACCTGTCCATGCATCCTCTGGAACACCACCATC